>JAVJIF010009895.1:0-84879 GCA_038442645.1 Agave tequilana
CAGATTGAGAAGAGAAAATAGAAAATAATTTTATATAAAGAAATTAAAAAGAGTAAATAAAAAAGTTGGGAGATGGTAATGATATAAACTAAAGGATTAAAAGAAAGAAAGAAAAACTAAAAGAACTTATCTACCTCTTTCGGTTGATGACTTACCTTGGATCGTTGGCATGTTTACCTTGCTAGGAGGCTATCAATGCATAATCCATAAGATCGAGCTCAGTCCCCATTCACATTGCTGTTGGCCCAGAGGCCCATCACTCTAGTTTTGATAATAATTAACTCATGTAGTTATAATACTAATGATCTTGTATTTAATTAGTCTTAGATATTTGATCAAGATCTTAGTAGGTATTTAGCTTCAACAAATGATTTAAAGTCAAGTTTTGGAGCTAGCACGTCTTGATTCAAGAGCTCACGCATCAAGATTACATCAAGTACTTAATAGGAGTCTAGTTCGTTGGATCAAGGTTTGGACCAAGTTAAGAAGGAGAAGAAGATTTTTCAGAGAAGATTTTCAAGAAGACTTGTGTCGGGTTTTATAAGTGTCAAGATTTATTTTTAGATAAAATGTAAATGATTGATTAGTTGGTCGATTGCTTAAGTTCATTTACACACACAAACAAAATTTATATGTGTTTTTAGAAAATACCGATTGGTTTTTAAGCTTCAAAATATACATGTGTTTTATTAAAACTATTTTAGAGCTTATTGTCAAAAACATAGATATTTCATATTATATGTGTAGTGAATCATACCCATACACACTAAGCTTCAAAATATTAAAAATATCTTGTTTTTGTATTTGGAGAAGTTTTGGAAAAATTGTTTTCAATTTGGAGATTGTTTTTGAAAAATACAGAATTTTGTTTAAGCCAAAATTTCTATATTACAAAAATAGTTCAAAATATTTGTAATATGTTTTGATTTTTAATCAAACATGTTTGTATATCAAAGTATATCAATGAACTTATTTTTGTAGAATTTATGAGAATTTATAGGATTTTATTAAAGACAAAAGGACCAAGTTTTAATCCCTTAAAAACATGTGACCAGGCCTTCTGTCGGTCGACTGGAGGTCGATCGAGACAGAAATCGGTCGACTGGTCTGGTCGATCGATGTGCATAAACGTGCACAGCCAGTTTTGCTGGAGGGCTGGTCTACTGACCCGGTCGACCGCCAGAGAGTTCTGCTATCTGGATCTAGTCCCGATCGACGGGCGGTCGACCAGCAGAGAGCTCTGCTCTCTGTATCCAGGCCTCGGTCGACTGGGCGGTCGACCGGTAGAACAATGGTCGAAAATTCAACCGTTGGCCGGTCGACCGACAGCAGGATCTCCTGCTAAGTTGGCCTCCAGCGGCCATATTTTGGGAACCTATAAATTGGGGTTCCCTTGGACTGTTTTCGATAAGATTTGAAGTGAATTTTCAAGCTAATTTTTCCTACATCTTTTAGTATTTGTCTCCACTAGTTTTAGAGCTAAAACTTCCATATCAAAAGGAGAGTTTATCAAGAGTGTTTTCAAAAGTGTTTTCTTGAGTTTTTCACCACAAATCCATCATAGTTTTCTCACACATACTTGAGCTTTCCATTACCATATCTATCCTATAGGAGAGTTGTTGTGAGAGTATTTTTAGGTGATCAAAGTGTTGAGATCACCAAAGTGTTCTACATTGTATTTGAGGAGGCGAACTTGCGGTTCGTGTTGTTTCGAGTTCTTGTGGGAGCTTGGTGTGGAGGTGCGGCCTCGACAAGCTAGTGTACTTGCGTGTTTAGTTCTTGCGGGAATAAGAGATGGAGAGTTCTAGTGTGAACTCCTTATAGGTGTTGCGACACCAGGTGATCTAGTGGGATCGATTCTAGTGAAAATCCTTCATAGTGTTGAAGGCGGGGACGTAGAGCAAGAATTCTCGAACCTCGAAACAAATCTCCCGTGTTTGCGATTGCTCTCTCTATCTCTCACTTGTATTTATATCTTGCATGCTTATATTGCTTTCATCTTTATATGCTTGATATATCTTGTGCTTTATTGACACATGCTTGGGATTGTTTGCTCACACTTGTATTCAACCAAGAGAGCCACAGTGGCACCTCAACTCTTATCTAGAGGAATCTTGATGAGATAGTCCAGAGCCCTTCACCGGGAATTCGGCTACACTCTTGTATTATACTTGGTGTGTTTAGCTTAATAAGTTTTAATTTGCTTAAATAGTTTTTAATTCTGCATTAATTCATCATTAGATTAGCTAGTCACCTACTCACCCCCCTCTAGGTGACCACAATTGCATCATTAAGATGAGCAAGAATGAAATAATACAGGATCTTGAGGAGGAGATCATCATCATGAAATATCGGTGGCACACACACAACAAGGCTATATCAATGCTATTAGATCACTTGGATACTCATCAAAAACCAACAGAGGTAAAACAGAAAGAGAAGAAGAATATAAAAATAAAGAAAAACATAAATAAATTACCTTTTTATTGCTTGTAGAAACGATGAAAGAAAGGAGGGGGTTACATCGGTGTCACTCGTAACATAAATTTCTCTCTCTTACTTACATGAATCTCAGTCTAACTATGCTTACAAAGAAATAAAAATTACATGAAAAAAAATAAAAACCTACACTATCCTAGAATGAAAACTAGCCTAAGAACCCTTCTCTGCCTAATCGCTCCTTTCTTCAGTGAATTTTCTGATATTTATAGGCAAAAACCCAGAGGGGAAGGAGTGAGAAGATAAAGAAAGAAAATGCTCCCTTATCTTCATGAAATGGCCGCGGAAATGCGGCTTGGCTTGGATGTGGCCATCTGGCCACATCCAGGGAGCGGATGTATCTTTTTTGATTTTATCCCCTTTTGTCCAGCTAAATTTTCTATTTGATCTCTGGTTTTGATCTGATCTTTGATGATGCTCAAGCTAAATGATTTGGATCCAATAAATCTGAATTAATTGGTTTTATTTGATGTGATCCTTCCTGATATACATTGATCTTCAGTTGGAATTATCTCTATCTCCTGAATATTTATCTCCTCTTTAATTAAGATTTAAATCAGAATTAAAATGGGCCTTTGGGCTCATTTCTTTTCACCTCTATTAGTAATGGGCCGGCATTTTATTAAAAAAAGTAAGACTAAATACATGACTTTTTAGATAATAAATATTGAAATGTAACATTACATATGCAATATAGGTGACCAATCACACCCTCATACTTATCTTTTGCTCACCCTCGAGCAAAATTTAAAAACTAACCCTAGGAAATTATTAGACCACTTTCATAGGTTACTCGATTGCACTGATTATGTGCAACAAGCCGTTAAACCTCTAGATTTTTCCTAGAGGACGAGTTTTGTCTCGTGAGGATTTTCAGTAGAATACACCTACAAAATCCATAAAGAAAGAGAAACAAAATGTTAGTATTTTCGAAAAGAATTTTGAAAAGGAGAGAAAATATTTAAAGTATTATTGTAAGAGTTCAAGTAATCTATAAGTTATAGGAAAATTAAACTTTTCATTGCTAAACTTAGTCTCTATTCAAAAACTTATTATCAATCAAGGTAAGGAGTCAAACTGCATTTCTTATCTTGTTTATTACTTTACCCTAAGTCACATGCACCTTCATAACTGTAAAATTTTGACTAAGGATTCTTTCACTCTAACTTTTATGCCTTATTTTATTTATTTATTTATTTATATTTTTTGTGCTATTATTCCTTAGTTCTATTAGGCTTTCTAATCTGCCCATGAATCGAGACTTTAATCGGTGACTCTGTTGACTGAGTTTTCCTGCACAAAAAAATATGAATATTAGATCTGAGAATTAAAGGTGTGCGAGGTGCTCAATACTAATCCGCGGTAGCAAGGCTATGCGGGTCGTGATCCTCAGGGAGGGACTGCGATGGAAGCGTTAAGCAAGTTTCTCTAAAGTTTTTATTTTTATTAGTTAAATTAGAAAGGAAGTGGTATTTACAATGGGTCGGCAAATAAAGAATTGGGAGAAGTTGTGATTTAATCTACAAAAAGAAAAGAAAAGAAAAAGAAAACTTACCTCTTCAGTCTGCTTACTGTTTGAACCGTTGCGATGATTTACCTTTTCTTGGAAGGCGTACAAGCATGGCGTATAGGATCGTCCGCCTTCCTAACTATGAAATAAAAGCAACTTTGAAGACCTGTTCATCGCCATAGGCCATCAAGGGCTCTTCCTCGGCTAGGTATTCTCGAAGCAGTTGGTTCTTATGGTGGGCAAGACATTAGAGAACAAATAGAAGGAAGTGAATACTGAGGTACACAAGATTAAATAAGAAGAAAAGAAAATAAAACAGTACAGAAATAAAAGCAAACCTCGATTTGATTATTAAACAATGGTGGAAAAATAGAACTTACACCGACTGTCACCATCAGTACAAGTAGATCCCTTCCTCCATGAATACATCATCTCCTCTCAGTTTTTACAAAAAGAAAATAGAAATTTACAATGGAGGAAATAAAGTCTAACCTAGAAGAAAAACCTAAAAACCCTAGCTTTTGGCCCTTTACTGGACGCTGGACGACCCTGTACGTTGCACTGCAGGGGGTATTTATAGTTGCAGAGGGGAGAAGAGTCCTGGATAAAGCTGTACTCGAAATCCGGTGCCCTATCTCATCTAAAATGCCGCAAAATTGCGGCAATATAGTGGAGTCAGGCCACGCGCTTTGTCGCGTGGCTTCTCCTGGTCCGTCCATGTGGGCGCCTGCTTTTGGAAGTATGATCCTGGCTCTTCATATTGGGATTGGAGATAACTTGATAATCAAGTTACCTAGATTTTGAATTCTCCCAATCTCTTTTAAACGAATTTTCTTATCTCTGCACTCTTTTCATTCTCATCTGCAAGAGTTTAGGGTTGGGTAGAAGTCTATCCTTCCCTCATCTTTGATATTTGCAACTTCAGCCCTTTGTATATTTGCACTTTGACAATTGATATTTGCACTTTGACTCTTGGGCTTCAAATATGGGCTTGGATCTGGGCTTTTGGGCTCTTTTAAGCTTTATTTATTATTAAAATAATAATTCGAGGCCTGCACACAATAAATTACAAATTATTAATAAATGTGCAGAATAAATGAATAAATATGAAAATGTGATGGTAAATGTTATGATAAAAATGCACTTTTGACTACCAATCACACCCCCACACTTATCTTTTTGCTCGTCCTCGAGTAAAAACAAAGAAAAATAAAAAGAAAAGAAAAACTAATCTAACCTAACTCACTTTCGTAGGAATCACGGTTGCACTTAGCGTGTGCAACAAGCCGTTAAACCTCTAGGTTACCCTAGAGGACGAGTGTTGTCTCGTGAGGGTTTTCAGCGGATTACACCCACAAAATCCATAAAAAGGAAAATATTTGACTTATATTTGAAGAGACTAAGTAGTCTATAAGTTTTAGGATCCTCACTTTTATTCATTCTTAGACTTAGTCTTTATAAAGTAAATTGTTTTCATTTTAGGTAAGGGTCAAAATTGAACTTCTAATATAGTCTTTTTCGTTACCAAAAATCATATGCATCCTTATGAATTTACTAGGAATTCCTTAACTTGGACTCTCATGCCTCTTTATATATATATATTTTTATTTATTTATTTATTTATTTATTTTTTAAATATGTATAACGCATCTAATTTTCTTTCGTATAAGCATTAAGGCTTCTTGAGGCCCTCATACCTAACTAATTGACTATTAGATGTGTTAATACATATATAAGTAATTTTCCTTAATTTCCTTAGGCTTTCTAATCCACCCATGTAACGAACTTAAAGTCGATGACTCCCAAACCGGTTGGCTTTAGGGCACCAGGTGAGAAAACACCCCGCGGACTCAAATTCGAGTGAACTAGGCCCAAAACTAAGGACTTTATTTTATTTACTCACCTTTAGGCATGAATACTTATGCTTCTTGAGGCACATGTATCAGCTTAATTGGTGATTTTTTTTTTTTATGAGGCACAAGGTCTTTGTCTTAGAATCCTAGATATGCATTTGGTATGCATATTTCATTAGGTAAAAATCAAGACTAATTACTTATTCAATTTCTCTCCTATACCAAAAAATTTAAACAATTTATTCATTTTGACCAAGTTTTTAGAAATCCTAATCATGATTTTCCTAATCCTTAAAACTAACTTAGATTTCTTTCAAAAAATAAGTCAAAATATTTCCTATTTATAACATTTTTTTTTATTAGCAAATTTTGTTAGTGTCTACTTATGTTAGTATGTTAGTAAAGCCCACCCCCACACTTATCTCATGCATTGTCCTCAATGTATGAATGAATGCATATATGCATGAAAAAGAACAAGGGAAGGCAGAAAATTACCTTAGGGGGTGGTTCTGGTGGTGGTCTAATTGGGCAAAGCGTTGCTACCCAATCAAGATAATGTAGTAATTGGTGAAACCCACTAGAAATTTTTCGTCTATAACCCACTAAAATATATGTATAATCATTTTTTAAAATTTCCACCCCATCAAATTTTCAAATTTCATAATAAATTTCAGAGTTAATTGTCTCAACCTCCTTGTCCCAAAATGGAGTATGAAAAGATGAAATTATTGACTTGGACATTATAGGTACGGGAACGAATACCGACTCAAGGAAGATGCTCAAATCAAGTAAGGCTTAGGAGTCGGGCTAGGTTCAAGAATTGAGTCCAAGTCAAGAAATTGAAACTCAAGTCCACAATCTTCTTCCCACAATGGAATGTGACCTAATATGGGTAATATCTCTTTACTTCCAATATTAAGGAATTCTAGCTCATCGCCATACAATTCTTCAAAACTAAGGTCAACATCTTCCGTCAGAATTGTACAATCAGTTTCAGAAGTCAAGAGATTGTGAGAATCTAGGTCGCATATCTCATTGGGTTCAATGTAGTAAAAAGAACTTGCCAATTTATCCATAGGATTTTCAAAATTGCACAATTGGTCAAGTTCAATATGATCATCTAAAATGGGTGATTCAATTTCATGATGAATTGGAACAGGATCCAATGTTGACTCGGGAAAAGTAAAATTAGGTGGCGATACCGGAGTCATTATTGAATCAGGAAGTAAAATTGAATCATCAAGTGGAAGATCATGATCATATTCATGCTCAAGTTCTATTTCATGAAAGGAGAAACTTGCCATATTATCAAGAATTAGAGTTTCGGCAAGTTTAAATGATGGCACTGAAATAGAATCTTGTTGTCCAAAGCAACTTGGTTCGTCGGCTCTAAGAGAGTGGTCAGCAAAAGCAGAAATGGCCGAACGGTGAGAACGTAATGATTGAACTATCAGATCTATGTCATGATCACGGGCTAATCTAGCCTGAGTCATGGCAGCAAACATCCTTCATAGTCGATAGGTGCATCATGTTGTGATTGGACTTGAAAAGAGGAAGTGTAATCATGATGAAGTTGTGAGTTGGTGGACTCACGCATAATCATTTCTCCGATTGATGGTAATTGTTGCTTGGACTCATGCATACTTATCATTTCCCCGATAGATGGTAGTCTATTCTGACTGGGTGGATCTAAGTATGACTCATTGAAAGAATGTGGACTGGGTGGAGACTGAGGACAAGTCGGTTGAAAATTTGACTCGGGGGACTCGAAACCCCATGAACTCTGTGACGAGTTGAAAGTATGAAAATCATGGTCATAAGATGGGGGTATGGGTTATAATTATTCGGATAAGACCATTCCGGCACACTAGATTGGTCAAAGTTATGATATGCCGGGTTGGTAATATCCGAAAAATAGTTAGGTGTGTAATATGGATTAAAGTTGGAAAAATTATTATTATATGCCATATCACACCAACACAAACAAACAAATAAACAAACAAAAAGAAAAAAAATTCTATCCTAAGTTAGGGTAGACCTATGACCTAGACGACTCCTAACTGGTTAGACTGTCCACGGGAGGTCGGGTGCAGATTTTGACCACGAGTTAATCAGCCAGGTCAGGGCAAGAGTGGTGGGAGGTTTTCCGTCAAAGACGTTCCTTAATTAAATAACCATCAATCTTCGGGCTTTCGGCCCTCAATCCCTTTCCTAGACACTGATTTGGCAAGAGTCAACTTCCAGCACTGTTCCCCCTTAGGATAATCTCCTATTGAGTCCGAGATGTCCCTAGGGCCAACGTCTACTCTTTTTTAGTTAGGCTTGGGTTAGTGAGTGCTTGGGATATGATTTTGGGCTAAGGAAGGGTGATGAAATCCCCACCTTATCTTGTTAATGGGTTATGCCCTTAAGATGAATTAGTGCAAGTGTACAAGATAAGTAGATAAGATTCACTCAAAGTAGAAAATCAACCAAGAGATGAGTCCTACTCTACATGCAATGCGTACGTACCTTGCTCCAGCACTCTTCAACAGTAAAAATAAATGAATTGAAAAGACACGTGCCTAATTTGCAAACGTCTAATCAATTTTTATCTTTAACAACAAATTTTTTACTGTTGATTTAATTAGCAGTATACAGGTTTATCGCAGAACAAAATCAACAAAGCAGTAAACAGTATTTGCAAATTTCAGCAACCTGCAGAAAACTGAGTCAGTAATTCACTGCTACTACCGCGGATCCGCGGCAATTGCCGCGTTTCTGCGGCAAAGTAGCAGGCTCTGCTGCTCTGCCTTCGAGGGCAGAGGCACATAGTTGCTATATGTCCACTTCTGCTGCTGTTTTTCTGTTCTCCAAACCTGCAAACAGAAAAGAATAAAAGAATAGTTAATAATAAAAAAAAATTTTTTTATTAGAGATAAACTTACCGTCCCTCCCCGGCAACGGCGCCAATTTGTTGACTGAGTTTTCCTGCACAAAAAAATATGAATATTAGATCTGAGAATTAAAGGTGTGCGAGGTGCTCAATACTAATCCGCGGTAGCAAGGCTATGCGGGTCGTGATCCTCAGGGAGGGACTGCGATGGAAGCGTTAAGCAAGTTTCTCTAAAGTTTTTATTTTTATTAGTTAAATTAGAAAGGAAGTGGTATTTACAATGGGTCGGCAAATAAAGAATTGGGAGAAGTTGTGATTTAATCTACAAAAAGAAAAGAAAAGAAAAAGAAAACTTACCTCTTCAGTCTGCTTACCGTTTGAACCGTTGCGATGATTTACCTTTTCTTGGAAGGCGTACAAGCATGGCGTATAGGATCGTCCGCCTTCCTAACTATGAAATAAAAGCAACTTTGAAGACCTGTTCATCGCCATAGGCCATCAATGGCTCTTCCTCGGCTAGGTATTCTCGAAGCAGTTGGTTCTCATGGTGGGCAAGACATTAGAGAACAAATAGAATGAAGTAAATACTGAGGTACACAAGATTAAATAAGAAGAAAAGAAAATAAAACAATACAGAAATAAAAGCAAACCTCGATTTGATTATTAAACAATGGTGGAAAAATAGAACTTACACCGACTGTCACCATCAGTACAAGTAGATCCCTTCCTCCATGAATACATCATCTCCTCTCAGTTTTTACAAAAAGAAAATAGAAATTTACAATGGAGGAAATAAAGTCTAACCTAGAAGAAAAACCTAAAAACCCTAGCTTTTGGCCCTTTGCTGGACGCTGGACGACCCTGTACGTTGCACTGCAGGGGGTATTTATAGGTGCAGAGGGGAGAAGAGTCCTGGATAAAGCTGTACTCGAAATCCGGTGCCCTATCTCATCTAAAATGCCGCAAATTTGCGGCTTTTGCCGCAAAATTGCGGCAATATAGTGGAGTCAGGCCACGCGCTTTGTCGCGTGGCTTCTCCTGGTCTGTCCATGTGGGCGCCTGCTTTTGGAAGTATGATCCTGGCTCTTCATATTGGGATTTGGAGATAACTTGATAATCAAGTTACCTAGATTTTAAATTCTCCCAATCTCTTTTAAACGAATTTCCTTATCTCTGCACTCTTTTCATTCTCATCTGCAAGAGTTTAGGGTTGGGTAGAAGTCTATCCTTCCCTCATCTTTGATATTTGCAACTTCAGCCCTTTGTATATTTGCACTTTGACAATTGATATTTGCACTTTGACTCTTGGGCTTCAAATATGGGCTTGGATCTGGGCTTTTGGGCTCTTTTAAGCTTTATTTATTATTAAAATAATAATTCGAGGCCTGCACACAATAAATTACAAATTATTAATAAATGTGCAGAATTAAATGAATAAATATGAAAATGTGATGGTAAATGTTATGATAAAAATGCACTTTTGACTACCAATCAGACTCCCAAATCGGACGGTTTTAGGGCACCAAGTGAGAAAACACCTAAGGACTTAAGGACTCGAGCGAACAAGGCTACAAAATTAAGGATGTTATTATATGGACCACTTTTAAGCGTGAATACTCATATTTTATGAGACACAAATACTCAGCTTAATCAGAGAATTTTTAATATAAGTATATATTTTTTCTTTTTTTTTCATATATGTCATAAGAATTTTTGTTTTTGAACCCTAAGTGTGTATGTGTATAAAGCATGCATATTTCATCGAGGTAAAAATTAAAACTAAATTACTTTTCTAAAGTTTCTTCCTAACTCTAGAAATCAAACAAATAATCTTATTTTAACCAAGTATAAGATATCCTAATTATGATTCTCTTATTCCTTTGACTTAATTTCTTAAAACAAATATGTCAAAATATTGCTCTCTTTTCAAAAAGTATTTTTTAAAGAAAGAAAAATGTTAATTTTTTTATTTTAAACAAAAAAATCTATGTTATGTTAGAACCCTCCCCCATACCTATCTCATGCATTATCCTCAATGTATGAATGAATGCATAGATGTATGAAAAAAAAGAAAGGGAAGAAAAATATTACCTTAAGGTGGTGGTTCCGGTGGCGATCGGATTGGGCTAAGCGTTGCTACCCAATCAAGATAATGTGGTGGTTTACGGAACCCGCTTTTATAGACTTTTTTATGTACATAATTACAATCCCTAATATAAGTAGGATCATGAAATATTCTATCATGAAACTTATTCCCTTTACATGATCAGTCTTAAATAATCATCACTAAGTCATTATGATCAATACCTATGTCCAACAAAAGAATGTGACTTGGTGAAATAATTGATTTGAATTAAAGAGTGATAGGTTCAGGAACTATTACTAACTCAGGAAAGTCAAATTTTTTTTTCTAGAGTCAGTTTTGGGGCAAGAGTTGAATCTAAATAAAAGAATTAAAATTCACATTCTTTTTCCATCAATGAAATGTGACTAGCCAAATATGGTGATTCAATTTTTAGATTTATGAGTACGAAAATAAATGTTGGCGACGAAAATTGGTCCAAATTGGGTAATGATACCCGAATCAACATAGATTCAAAGATGGAAACTGAATCATAAGATTGGAGATCGAGGTTATATTCACATTCAAGTTCAATCTCATTGAATGAAAAACTTGCAATTTGTCCAAAGTTTGGAATTTTTTAAGTTCAAATTTGTGTGATGAAATTGAGTCTTGATCAAAGTCTTCAAGACACCAAGTTTCTCCGTTCCTATCAATATGGCTAGGGCATTCTGGAATGGTCGAATATATGTTAGGTAGAGTTTTCTCATTCCTATCATTTACTATGTTGATATAACAACTCATTTGTATTTCTAGCCAATTGATAGATTGGAAAAAATTATTTTCTGACTGAATAAGATTTTTCATGCTCCTATCTGAGTCCAAGGTTCTTCTTGTTGTTGTGGGACATGGAACATGGAG
The DNA here is from genome assembly GCA_038442645.1 of Agave tequilana. NCBI lineage: Eukaryota > Viridiplantae > Streptophyta > Magnoliopsida > Asparagales > Asparagaceae > Agave > Agave tequilana. The sequence goes on from JAVJIF010009895.1 coordinate 11,721, forward strand.
TAAGGATCATGAATTTAGGAGTCTTGTGAGAATTGTGACTCAATCATTTTCAGCTTTTACTCTTATGACTCAATCATGCCTTCTATACTTTTCATAACCTCAGATTTTTCTTCTATTGGCTGATCATAACTCGGAAAATTATAGGCTGAATGTTGGAATGGTGGTTGACAATATGACTCGGGGAGTTGTATCCCCATTGACTCTATGAAGAGTAGTGATGATTATTCCAGTATTGTACATAGTATTGGGACTGGGGCATGTATTGATTCAGATAAGACCAATCTGACACATTTGGTTGGTTAAAGTTAGGATATGCCAGGTTGGTAATATTCGAGTCAAAAGAGGTCAGGGTGTAATATGGATTACTATTAAAATTAGAAAAATTGTTGCTATAAGCCATATCACACAAGAAATATAAAAAAAAAAACAAATAAATGGACAAACAAATAAAAAGAAAAAATCTAACCAAAGTTAGGGTAAACCTTAGACCTAGATGACTCCTAACTAGTTAGACTATCTACGGGGGGCATATTCTGATCATAAGTTAATCGGTCAGGTAGGGGCAAGATCAGTGGGGGTATCCATCCTAAACAGCTTGCCTAATTATACCAAACCACTGTTCGTTGAGGTTTCGCCTAATCCATCCCCAACCTTTGACACTGAATTGGCAAGAGTCAAATCTAATCAACTTTCCCCTTAGATCAGTCTCATATTTGAGTCCGAGATGTCCTTAGAGTTAACATCTACTCAATTTTAGTTAGGCTTGGGTTAGTGAGTGAGGAGATTGTTTGTTAGCTAAAGGAGGGTAATGACTTCCCCACCTTATCTTTTTATAGGACAAGTCCTTAATTTAGTTTAGTGCAGCATACAAGCATATAGAAAAAGTAACATCAAGCAATATTTCATACAAGAATGAACCTTATACTAAATTCTATGCATACATACCTTGGCCCCAGTACTCTTCAACAGTAAATAAAAAGTGTAACAAAATGGACACGTGCCTAAATGCAAAGTTTAAACCGTTTTGAGCATTTACAATCAATCTTTTACTGTTGAATTAGAAATTTATGTACAGTGAGTCAAATAAGAAAATAAATAACTACAGATATTTAAATTTTACAATTCAGCCAACATGCAAAAAATATAGGTTAGTAGTTCACTCAGATTACCGCGAGAATGTAGCAAATCTGAGGGCTTCTGGGATCTGCTTTCTTGAGTAAAGTCCAAGGCCACTTATATGCCCACTGCAGCAAGATGCCACTTATATGTCCACTGTAGCAAAATTTTTTTTGTTGTTAAACCTGTACATCAAGAACAAAGAAGAAAATTAATTAATAAAGTAAACAAAAAAGAGTTTCTTACCGTCCCTCCCCGGCAATGACGACAAAATTTGATTGAGTTCTAACCTGCACACAGAAAATACAAAATTCCAAAACTTTATAATAGAATTGTGCAAGTGCTCTATGCTACTGCTATAACTAGTAGTTATGCGGGTCGTGATCTACAAAGAGGGACAAGCGATGGAAGCTTTTTGTCAGTTCTCTTTTATTCACTTGAAATGGTTAAAGTTCTTTTAGTTTTTGAAAAGAAAATGAAAGAGAGTTATAGTTAAGTTAAGAAGAAAGTGGTAGATTGAGAAAGTGGAGAAAATAGGAAATGATTTTATACTAAGAAATTAAAAAGAGTGAATAAAAAAGTTGGTAGATAGTAATGATCTAAACTAAAGGATTAAAGAAAGAAATAAAAACTAAAAGAACTTACTTACCTCTTCCGGTTGATGACTTACCTTGGATCGCTGGCATGTTTACCTTGCTTGGAGGTGATCAATACATAATCCATAAGATCGAACTCTGTCCCCATTCTCATTACATCCTCAAGAAGAGCAGGAATGAAATGATACCGAATCTTGAGGAGGAGATCATCATCATGAAATATTGGTGGTAAACATACAACAAGGCTATACCGATGCTATTAGATCACTTGGATACTAATCAAAAATCAACAGAGGTAAAGTAGAAAGAGAAGAAGAATATAAAAATAAAGAAAAACATAAACAAGTTACCTTTTTGTTGCTTATAGAAATGATGAAAGAAAGGAGGGTGTTATATCAGTGTCACTTTCAACATAAATCTCTCTCTTCCTTACATAAATCTAGTCTATCTATGCTTACAAGAAATAAAAGTTACATGAAAAGAAAAATAAAAACCTACACTAAACTAGAGTAAAAACTAGCCTAAGAATCCTTCTCTGCCTAATCGCTCCTTTCTTCAGTGAATTTTCTGATATTTATAGCCAAAAAACCCAGAGGGGAAGGAGTGAGGAGATAAGCGGAGAAACGCTCTCCTTATTTTCATGAAATGGCCACGAAAAGATGGCTTCTGCCGCCATTTCGCGGCTTGAATGTAGCCATCTAGCCACATCCAGGGAGCGGATGTATCTCTTTTGATTTTATCCCCTTTTGTCCAACTAGATTTCCTATTTGATCTCTGGTTTTGATCTAATCTTTGATCATCCTTAAGCTAACCGATTTGGATCCATATAAATCAGAATTAACCTTTTTTATTTGATGTAATACTGTCTGATATACATTGATCTTCAACTGAAATTATCTCTATCTCCTGAATATTTATCTTCTTTTTAATTAAGATTTAAATTAGAATTAAAATGGGCTTTTGGGCTCATTTCTTTTTCACCTCCATTAGTAATGAGCTTGCATTTTATTAAACAAAAATAAGACTAAATACATGATTATTTAGACAATAAATATGGGAATGTGACATTATATATGCAAATAGGTGACCAATAAGGTACCCTGAGACTATCTAGTTTGGGTGTTACCGATTAAAGGCTCGTTACATGGGTAGATTAGAAAGCCTAATAGAACTAAGGAATAATACCACCAAAAATAAAACAAAAAAGAAAAAAAGAAAAGAAAAAAGGCATAAGAGTTAAAGTTAAAGAACCTCGAGTCAAAATTTCACGATCACAAAGGTGCATATGACTTAGGGTAAAGTAATAAACTAGATGAGAAATACAGTTTGACTCCTTACCTTGATTGATAATAAATTTTGAATAGAGATTTAGCTTAGGAATGACTAAGTTTCGATAATCCTAAATACTTATAGATTCCTTGATTTTTACAATAATACTTCAAATATTTTTTCTTTCAAAATGTGTTTTCAAAATACTAACAGTTTGTTTTTATTTCTTTATGGATTTTGTGGGTGTAACCTATAAAAACCCTCACGAGACAAAACTCGTCCTCTAGGGGTAACCTAGAGGTTTAACAGTTTATTGCACATGCACAGTGCAATTGCGTAACCTACGAAAGTGGTCTGATAATTTCTTAGATTTTCTTGTTTGAGCAAAAGATAGGTGTGGGGGTGTGATTGTACACATTTATTGCATTATTCTTTAATACATTTTTAACATTTATTATAAAATAAATCTGCTAATTTTCTTATCTTAAATGCCTATTTTGCAGAAGATAATTATGGGGAGAAAGAGGATAAAATAAAATAAATAACTATTAAAGTCAAATTTAACTGGATCAATTTGGTTAAAGGAGGATGGTCCCAGATCTAGTCAATTAAATTCAAATTTTGGTGAATCAAATTGGTTAACCGAAGATCAACGAGAATATCATCGAATCTAGAGCTCAAATCGCAAAACTAGTTGGATAAAAGGACGAATCAGAGAATCTACAAGATACGCTCCCAAGATGTGGCCATTTGGCCACATCTTTCCCGCGGATCTGCAGCATCTGGTAAGATTTGGGGGAGCGTTTGCTCACCGTATCTTCAGACACTCTCTCACATTCTGTATTTGCTATAAATAGTTGCAAATTCTTAGTATATGGGGGACGATTAGGCAGAGAAGGATTCTTACGCTACTTTCATTCTTTTTAGTGTAGATTTTCATTTTCTTTTCATGTAACTTTTATTTCTTTGTAAGCATAAGTTAGACTGTGATTCATGTAAATAAGAGAGAGATTTATGTTGAGAGTGACACCAATATAATCTCCTCTTTTCTTTCATCATTTTTACAAGCAATCAAAGGTAACTTGTTTATGTTTTTCATTGTTTTTATGTTCTTCTCCTCTTTTTTACTTTTTCTCTTTTGATTTTTGATGAGTATCCAAGTGAATCTAGTAGCATTAGTATAGCCTTGTTGTGTGTTTGCCATCGATATTTCATGATGATGATCTCCTCCTCAAGATTCTGTATCATTTCATTCTTATTCGTCTTGATGATGTAATGCGGATGGGGACTGAGCTCGATCTTATGGATTATGTATTGATTGCCTCTGAAGTAAGGTAAACATGCCAATGATCTAAGGTAAGTCACCAGCCAGAAGAGGTAGGAAAGTTCTTTTAGTTTTTTCCTCTTTCTTTTAATCATTTAGTTTAGATCACCACCATCTCCCAACTCTTTATTCACTCTTTTTATTTCTTTCTTTAACTTAGTTTTCTATTTTTTAAAATCATCATCTCCTGCTATCTATCACCTTCACAAATTAACATAGGTTTATTTTCCTTTTCTTTTAAAGAACAAGAGAAGAACTTTAAATATTTTTAGTGAATTAAATACGACTTATAAAAAACTTTCATCGCTAGTCCCTTCTTGTGAATCACGACCCACATAGTCACTTGATGTAGTGGTAGTATTGAGAACTTGTGCACTTCTATTATAAAGTTTTGAAATTTTATATTTTATATATGCAGGTTTAATCTCAATCACTGCGGTCATTGTTGTCATCCTTCAAGCATTTTAGGACCACGCTTATGTTTGGCAAGGAGACTCTTCAGTTCAAGGAGGTTATCGAAGACATCATTTCTCGTGTCAAGATGAACAAGATCATGAGTACTGACATGAAGAATGAAGGCCTACTCATCAAGGGGTTAAATGATTATAATTGGGCCCCAAAGAAAGAGGTAACAAGTTTGACAACAGCGAAAAATCAAGATCAAAATTCAGGAGCCATAAAGATATGGAATGCTAATATTGCCACAAGAAGGGTCACTTCAAGAAATAATGCAAGAAGTTTAAAGATTTTGATCAGAAGGAAGGGAAGAACCCCAAAATACCATTATGGTCGGAGTTGCCTCGAAGAATAATGTTAAAGTTCTTTCAATTTCCTCAGGTAAAAAAATTTTAGATTCGTGGATTCTTGACTCAGGTTGTACTCTCCATATGTGTGCAAATAGGGATTGGTTTGACACATATGAGAAGAAGAATGGAGGTGAAGTCTTCATGAGGAATGATGTTGCTTGCAAGGTTGTTGGTACTGGCACAGTGAAAGTAAAGGTGTATGATGACATCATTAGTATTTTCAGCAACGTGCGACATGTTCCATCTCTAAAGAAGAATCTTATTTCTTTAGTCACTCTTAGTGCAAATGGCTACACATATTCTTCAAGTGGAGGCAAATTTAAAATTTGCAAGGGCTCGATGGTGATTATGTGAGAGAAGATGCTTTTGAACAACCTGTACAAGTCTTAGGAAATACATTTTCTGGTGGAGCTACTATATCTACATCGGAGAACTCTATGGATGATCAACCATTCATCTTTGCCATATGAGTGAGCGTGTAATATCCTTAGATTAAAATACTGTATTTTTACTTTTTCATGTATTTATTAATTTTTTTATACTTTTATTTTATTAACTTGATTTTTGGCTAATATTATTATTAAATAAACAAAAATTATTTTGAGATAGTAAATGCTAATTTAGTTTTATATATTATTACCATTTTTTTTCTACCAACATTCTTAATTAATTATTACTATTATTTGAAAAGTCACCTAGAGGGGGGGTGAATAGGTGACAATGCTAATCAAAGGGCAAATAAAAATTTAAAGCTACAACAATCACAATCAAGAATCACAAGATGAATGCAAGCAAGTAAGTATGACAATGAATATGATGAGCAAGTAATAAGTGCAAGCAAAGTAGAGTAAGAATTACAAGAATGTAAACCAATCGTAAACACAAGGATATGTTATCGAGGTTCGAGCACCCAGCTCTACTCCCCGCCTTCCCCAGAAGGATTCCGACCACTTCCACTATCACAAAGATCTCAAATACAATGGAGTACCCAACTCCTACAATCTCAAGAACAAGTAATTTCCTTGGTAGTCAAAAGACCACAAACTCTCTCTTTCAAATATCTCTTCCCTTACAAAGGTCCTTAGAGAATATTGAGTAGGACTGAAGCTCTTTTGTGTGTAAGGAAAAGAAATTGAAATCAGAGAAAAACTTTTGAAAACCCTTCAGAAAATTGAGAGAATTTAGCACAAAAACCAAGAACTTTTTAAAGCCTTAAACTTTTGAATTTTGTAGCAATGAATTGTTGTAACAAATCTCTCCCCAAACACCCCTATTTATAGGAGAGGGCTAGGGTTTAGGGATAAAACATAATTACTGATGTTTAGGAGGTAATTAGATCAAAATATATCCTTAAACGACTTTTTAAACACAAAAGACAAAAATAAACAGCTCACTAAAAATCTGCCCGTTACTGTTCAACGGACACATCGGTCGACTGGGCCGGTCGACCGGTAGATCAAAAATTTGACCGTTATAGGCCAGCGGTCGACCGACCCTGTCGACTGAAAAAACCTGTGAGCAAAAACAATATCTCGGTCGACCGCCCCGGTCGACTGGCAGACATGCACACTGATACGTGCCTCTGCCAGAACTGCGGTCGACTGGTCCGGTCGACCGGACCAGACTGACACAGACTCGGTCGACTGTCCCGGTCGACCGGATCAGGTCAAAAATCATTTTTAAGAAAGAAAACAAAGAGGATTTTGATTTTAACAAAAATACTTTTGAACAGGGAATAGTATAAAATATAAAGATGTATCTGTAGGCAAAAACTTGTATGCAAAATATTTTTGTATAATTTATAAGAAATTATTTTGGAATGAGCATGTGCGCAAAAACGTGTGTGATAGAGCTTCAAACCTATCCACTATTCTTTAACATACTATAAACTGAAAAACAAATTACATGAAGACTTCTTGAGCTATCTTCAAGTCTTTGAGCCATCCAATGCCTTGCTAGTGCCTTCTCTTCTATGATCCTTCTTAGATGTGCAATTTGCCTTCCTTGCTTTGTGGAACTTAGAAGTTCTTGCAATAGCTAAGCGAATGGTCTCTAAACATGGTACAAACCTGAAACTTATCTTAACAAACTTATTAGTACCAAATAGCTCTACTTTGGTTTGTCATCATCAAAACACAAAACAATTGGAGAGTGTAACCTCTTGGGCCAACAATCTCCCCCTTTTTGATGATGACAAAACAAATAGGCTATTAACAAAAATATAGGGAGGAGAAAACTCCCCCTCAAATTATGCTATACATAAAACACAAGAATATGCTCTAGATACCAATAATTGAAATGATGCACCAATTATTGAAACTAATATAAAACACAAAAATTGCTCTTGATACCAAAAATACCAAAACAACTAAAACACAAAACTAAAACACAAGAATTCTCAAAATACATGAATTCAAAAACTCATACATACATAAACATAAAACTCATAAAACAAATCTTTAAAATTAATGCATATAAATTCATATGGAACCAAGACCAAATGAACTTATTTTTGTCATGTAAACTTATTCTCCCCCTTTTTGTCATACATCAAAAAGGGTTATGAAAAACATGTCTATTCAATAATACAAACATTAAGTTCTCCACAAATAAACGAAAATCTAGCAAAATCAAGAGGTTTAGTGAAAATATCGGCTAGTTGTAAATCCGTGGAAACATAATCAATATCTATATCACCTTTCTCAAAATGATCTCTAAGAAAGTGATATCTAATCTCAATGTGCTTGGTCTTACTATATTGATTTGCATTTTTGGTCATGTGTATAGTACTAGTATTATCACAAAATATTTTTATATGATCAAAGTGCAAATCAAAATCAAGGAGAGTGTGTTTCATCCAAAGGACTTGTGCACAACAAGCCCCCGCGGTAACATACTCCGCCTCGGCGGTTGAGAGAGCTACGGAATTTTGTTTCCTAGAGGACCATGAAACAAGACAATTACCAAGAAATTGACATGTCCCACTAGTACTCTTTCTATCTACTCTACAACCCGCATAGTCGGCATCCGAATAGCTAGTCATTGAAAAATCTCTAGTTTTCGGATACCAAAGACCCATTCCAATAGTGCCCTTAATATAACGAATAATACGTTTTACCGCAATAAGATGAGACTCTTTAGGACACGATTGAAATCTAGCACAAAGACACACACTAAACATGATATCCGGCCTACTTGCCGTCAAATATAAAAGACTTCCTATCATGCTTCTATATAATTTAATATCAACATTTTTACCTTGTTCGTCCTTATCAAGCTTGGTTGTAGTTGCCATTGGAGTGTTGCAAGCCTTTGATCCTTCAAGCCCAAACTTCTTTACTAGCTCCTTTGCGTACTTGGCTTGGTTAATGAAGGTTCCGTCTTGCAATTGCTTGATTTGGAGTCCAAGGAAGAAATTGAGCTCACCCATTGAAGACATTTCAAATTCAAGTTGCATGACTTTCTCAAAATCCTTGCATAAAAGCTCATTAGTAGATCCAAAAATTATATCATCAACATAAATTTGCACAATTAAAATATCATTATCAACATGCTTAGTAAAAAGAGTTGTGTCTACTTTGCCTTTAATAAAATCATTTGAAATGAGAAAACTAGAAAGCCTTTCATACCAAGCTCTTGGAGCTTGTTTCAATCCATACAAAGCTTTATCAAGTTTAAAAACAAAATCGGGATGAACATGATCAACAAAACCGGGAGGTTGAGAAACATAAACTTCTTCATTAATAAAACCATTCAAAAATGCACTTTTCACATCCATTTGAAAAAGTTTAAAATTTTTAAAACATGCAAAAGCTAGTGTCATCCGTATGGCTTCAAGCCGTGCTACGGGTGCAAAGGTCTCCTCAAAGTCAATTCCCTCAACTTGAGTGTAACCTTGGGCCACTAACCTAGCTTTATTCCTAATGACATTTCCGGACTCATCCATCTTGTTTCTAAAGATCCACTTAGTACCAATTATTGGTCTATCGTGGGGCTTAGGAACAAGGTGCCAAACTTGGTTGCGCTCAAATTGATTGAGTTCCTCTTGCATGGCAAGCAACCAATATGGGTCCGTCTCGGCTTCGAGAATGCCTTTGGGTTCAAAATGAGAAATGAAAGCAAAGTTACCACATAGGTCATGGAGTTTGGAGCGCGTAGTGACTCCTTTAGATGCATCACCCAAGATGAGCTCCTTAGGATGATTTGTAGCGTATCTCCAAGCTTTAGGAAGCGGTTGAGTGCTTTCCTCCTTATCCTCTTGAACTTCACCAATAGGATCTAGCTTTTCTTCTTGAGCGGGTGAGTCCTTCAAGGATAGTCTCTCCATGTCTTCACCTAATGGTTCAAACTCTACAACATTCTCAACAAACACATTAGATTCTTCAAACTTAACATGCATGGATTCTTCAATGGTTTGAGAAGATCGAATGAAAACTCTATATGCTTTGCCAGTAGAGGAATATCCAATAAAGATAGCCTCATAAGCCTTAGCATCAAATTTACCCAAATTATTCTTAGTATTCAAAACAAAACACTTGCATCCAAAAACTTTAAAATATGCAACATTTGGTTTTCTAGAATGATACATTTCAAAGAAGTTTTTGAAGAATTTTTGCATAAATAAATACGATTCGATATATAGCATGCGGTGTTTACGGCCTCGGCCCATAAATATTGAGGGAGGTCATATTCACTTATCATTGTCCTAGCCATCTCTTGAAGTGTTCTATTTTTCCTTTCTACAACTCCATTTTGTTGTGGAGTTCTAGGACAAGACATTTCATGCTTAATTCCCTTTTCATCACAATAAGTCATGAAGAGTTGGTTAACAAACTCACCACCTCTATCACTCCTTATTCTCAAAATCGGAAAACCCTTTTCTTTTTCAACTCTTTTTCGAAAAATTTTAAAATGAGAAAAAGTTTGATCTTTATTTTGTAAAAAGAAAACCCAAGTAAAACGGGAGAAATCATCAACCAAAACAAATGCAAATCTACTTCCATTTAAACTCTTAGTTTTAGTTGGTCCAAAAAGATCCATATGAATTAATTCTAAAGGCCTAGTTGACATGATATCCTTGATTGGTTTAAAGGAAGACTTGGTTTGTTTCCCAAGTTGGCACGCACTACAAATGCGATCTTTCCCAAAATTCAAGTAAGGTATACCCTTCACCAATTCCTTTGAATTAATCCTAGAAATATGGTCAAAAGATGCATGTCCTAATCTTCTATGCCAAAGTCAAGAATTTTCATCAAAAGCATTTAAGCATTTAGTAGAACAATCTAAATTAAGCATGTCAATAATATAAACATTATTATCACGAAAACCGGTGAGAATACAAACATCGGATTTAACATCAAAAATCTTACAAGAAGTATCATCAAAAATAACTTTAAGTCCACGATCACAAAGTTGACTGATGCTAAGCAAATTATGTTTTAAACCATCTACTAAAATAACATTCTCAATAATAGGAGATGCACCAATTTGAATGTTACCTATACCGATGATAGTTCCTTTGGAGTCATCCCCGAAGGTGACGGTGCCACCTTCCATGTACCTTGATAGGGTTGTGAAGTTGTTGATGTCCCATGTCATGTGTCTTGAACAACCACTATCAAGGTACCACCGCTCCCTACGTCTTGGAGCTTTGGTGTGTACCTACATCAAACAATTTAAGACTTGATTTTGGTACCCACATTTTCTTGGGTCCTCTAGGGTTAGTGTCATGAACCCAAACAAGATTATTTGTTCTATTTAGTTGATCATAGCAAAACTTAGCTAAATGTCCATTTTTACCACAATATGTGCATCTATACACTCTACCATATTTAAAAGCATAATGGGTGTATGATTTGTGAGCATGAGCATTGTGAGCATGAGCATGAGAGGTGCTAGCATGAGAATTTTTATCTTGTGAAATTTTAGCATGTGAACTGTGCTTTTTAGAAAACATGTTCTCAAGTTTCTTAGTATTGAAAGCACAATCATTTAAAACTTTTTCAAAATCATTCATTTTGGATTTAAAAGAAGAAATTTCTTTTTCATCAATAATAGGGGATTTAGCCTTACAAGAACTCTTGTAGGCACAAAATTCTTTTTGCATGGAAATGAAATTTGAAGAAATATCATCTTTTTCTTTAGAAACAATGGCGAGTTGATTCTTAAGAAAAGCAACTTCTTTTTGTAATTTTAAGCATTCAAGTTTCTTGTTATCATAAGTTTCAGAAAGTTCTACAAAAGCATGCACTAGAACTTCCTTACTTATATCATCATCTTCATCATCAAGGGATTGAGGAGTTACCTTGGGTGTGTTTGCCATGAAACACATATTAGCTTGATCCACCTCCTCTTCGGACTCGCTTTCCGAATCCCATGTTGCTTTGTAGGCTTTCTTTTCCTCCGGTTTCTTTGGCTTGAAGGAGGAAGTCATCTTCTTCTTGAACTCCGGACAATCCGCCATGATATGTCCGGGTTTGCGGCAATTGTAGCATATGATCCTCCGCTCCTCTTTGCCTTCAAATTTTCTCCGGAAGTTGAGCTTGTTCTTCCGGTACATCCTCTTGACGTTGCGAACAAGTAGAGTAAGCTCCTCATCTTCTTCTTCGTCATCTTCATCGTCATCATTGGTGGATGAAGTCTTGAAGGCTATGGATTTCTTCTTTGAAGTAGTGGCCTCTTCTCTTGCCTTCTTCTCCATCTCATGGGTCTTTAGGTTCCCAATGAGACTAATGAGGTCCATCTCGTCCTTGTCGTTCAACTCCTTCAAGGTAGTGGCCTTGATCTCCCATGATGAAGGAAGAGCCCGAATTACTTTCCGCACTTTTTGATCGTTGGAGATGTCATCACCTAAGGAAGAAAGACCATTAGTGATTTTAGTAAACCTTGTAGCCATACTATCAATAGACTCATCATCAAGCATTTTAAATGACTCATATTGGGACCTCAAGAGATCTATCTTAGCTCTCTTGACTTGTGAAGTCCCCTCGTGTGTGACCAATAAGTGTTGCCAAATCTCATAGGCGGATTGGAAATGAATTACCCGTGTAAGGTCATCCTCATTCAAGGCGGTCAATAGGGAGTTTTGGGCCTTGGAGTTAGCCTCATATAGTTTAAAGTCAAGGTCGGTCCAAGTGCTCTCATCACCATCGGGTGCTTCATAGGGTTTGGTCAAGGACTTGGCTACTAAGCTACCCAAAGATTGCAAAAATATAGTCATCCTAACCTTCCAAATTGGGAAATTGAGGCCATCAAATTTAGGTGGGGATTTAATGTTGTCGGCCATGTTTACTAGTGATGAATGAATGAAATGAAAATGTTGATTAGCAATATTTTAAGGATCTCTCTATGGATGTTAAGCCAAACCTAGAGTCCAAGCTCTGATACCAATTGAAAAGTCACCTAGAGGGGGGGGTGAATAGGTGACAATGCTAATCAAAGGGCAAATAAAAATTTAAAGCTATAACAATCACAATCAAGAATCACAAGATGAATGCAAGCAAGTAAGTATGACAATGAATATGATGAGCAAGTAATAAGTGCAAGCAAAGTAGAGTAAGAATTGCAAGAATGTAAACCAATCGCAAACACAAGGATATGTTATCGAGGTTCGAGCACCCAGCTCTACTCCCCGCCTTCCCCAGAAGGATTCCGACCACTTCCACTATCACAAAGATCTCAAATACAATGGAGTACCCAACTCCTACAATCTCAAGAACAAGTAATTTCCTTGGTAGTCAAAAGACCACAAACTCTCTCTTTCAAATATCTCTTCCTTACAAAGGTCTTTAGAGAATATTGAGTAGGAATGAAGCTCTTTTGTGTGTAAGGAAAAGAAATTGAAATCAGAGAAAAACTTTTGAAAACCCTTCAGAAAATTGAGAGAATTTAGCACAAAAACCAAGAACTTTTTAAAGCCTTAAACTTTTGAATTTTGTAGCAATGAATTGTTGTAACAAATCTCTCCCCAAACACCCCTATTTATAGGAGAGGGCTAGAGTTTAGGGATAAAACATAATTACTGATGTTTAGGAGGTAATTAGATCAAAATATATCCTTAAACGACTTTTTAAACACAAAAGACAAAAATAAACAGCTCACTAAAAATCTGCCCGTTACTGTTCAACGGACACATCGGTCGACTGGGCCGGTCGACCGGTAGATCAAAAATTTGACCGTTATAGGCCAGCGGTCGACCGACCCGGTCGACTGAAAAAACCTGTGAGCAAAAACAATATCTCGGTCGACCGCCCCGGTCGACTGGCAGACATGCACACTGATACGTGCCTCTGCCAGAACTGCGGTCGACTGGTCCGGTTGACCGGACCAGACTGACACAGACTCGGTCGACTGTCCCGGTCGACCGGATCAGGTCAAAAATCATTTTTAAGAAAGAAAATAAAGAGGATTTTGATTTTAACAAAAATACTTTTGAACAGGGAATAGTATAAAATATAAAGATGTATCTGTAGGCAAAAACTTGTATGCAAAATATTTTGTATAATTTATAAGAAATTATTTTGGAATGAGCATGTGCGCAAAAACGTGTGTGATAGAGCTTCAAACCTATCCACTATTCTTTAACATACTATAAACTGAAAAACAAATTACATGAAGACTTCTTGAGCTATCTTCAAGTCTTTGAGCCATCCAATGCCTTGCTAGTGCCTTCTCTTCTATGATCCTTCCTAGATGTGTAATTTGCCTTCCTTGCTTTGTGGAACTTAGAAGTTCTTGCAATAGCTAAGCGAATGGTCTCTAAACATGGTACAAACCTGAAACTTATCTTAACAAACTTATTAGTACCAAATAGCTCTACTTTGGTTTGTCATGATCAAAACACAAAACAATTGGAGAGTGTAACCTCTTGGGCCAACATTATTTATATGATTATTCTTATTTTTAATTATTATTAGTAGCAGTTATTACTATTATTATTTCATTATTATTATTGTTTTTATTTGTGTTAATATTATTAGCATTGTTGTGGTTGTTAATTATTATTTTTATTGATAGGCACTATTATGTATTAATATTATTATTGCTAGTATGACTATTATTACTTGTTAATATTATTATTAATACTGATGTTATTATCTTATTAATGTTGTTATTATTAACTGATTAACTATTATTATTACTACTATTTATTCTTGTTACTATTAGTTATTATATTTGATATTGGTAGTATTATTTTCCCTTTCCATTTTATTCCTATTTTTGGACCCATACCAATTAACTCTTTTAGCCCATAACCCATTTTAACTCATATTCAAACCCTTTACTCAAATCCGAAATCCTTTCCGTTATATCCAAATCTTAACCAACAACCCAATCATCATCTTAACAAATCAAATCCTAATCCAAATCCTAACCACCCAATCTAATCCTAATGAATCAAATAAAATCCTAACAACTAAATCCTATTCTTAGCTAATTAAATTTCAACTAACTAAATCCCTATCAACTCCTAATCCCAACCAAATTCTTTTCTTTTTATTCCTTCTTCTTTTCCTCCTCACCATGCTGCCAACTCCTAAGGCTGAGCTCAGCTGCCGAGCCTCTCCACCTCGCTCCATCTCCCTCTCTTCGCCTTTGCCGTGAGCCATAGTCCCCAGCTGCACCCCACTCCATTCCCTTCATCATCTTCCCCGACAACCCCTGAAACCTCCGCGGCAACTGGATCCCCCATAATCCCTTGCCATGACCTCCTGCCTCTTCCTTTCTCTTGGCTGCCATCTAGGCCGCACCACACACATCTGGCCACCCTCTCCATGGCCATGTGCCTCCACCTGTTTGGCAGCCCAACACCCCCGAAGCCCCTTGGCCTCCTCTCTTGCTCTTGCCGCAATTCCACAGCACCACCAGGCCATGCCATGATCGGGCACCAAGGCAAGCCAAGCCCTTCTTCATCATGGCCCCAACAACCACAAGTCCGAACCCCTTTTCTGTCTCTCCGTGGGTTGCCGTTGATCGCCATCGGTAAGCGCGAACGCACCCGCACCCTTCACGGCGGGATCCTCTATCATCGACATCCTCCGCGGCCTCCTCTCCCTTCGTCGGAGCCTCCGTCGGTGCGCTGTGAGTCCTCATCTCCTCTCCTTTGGCCGGATCCCCCATTTCCACCTTGCTAGCATCCCCTTATCGTCCCTTCATGGATCATTGTTGATCGTCGTCGGGAGCGCGAACGCCCCCGCGCCCTTCACGGCGAGATCCTCTATCCGTTGACCTCCTCCGTGGCCTCCGCCCCTCTGTTGGAGTCTCTGTCGGTGCGCCGCAAGTCACCTGGCTGAGTGAGTAATTCCCTCCTCTCTTTCTATTTCTTTCCCTTTTCATATATTACATAATGAGTGTGTGTGAGTTTGTGTATGGGTGCATAAGCATGGATGAGTAGGTGATGGATATGTATGTATGTGTAGGTATGTATATCTAATGTGTATACTCGTATATAGGTATTTATGTGTGGGTTTGTGTGTATGTATGCATGATTATGAGTGAATATGTATGCATATTATATATATTAGTGTATGTATTTATATTAATGTATGTTGTTATTTACTTAAGTATGCATGTATGTTGGTGTATGTGTATACTTGTATATACATGTATGTGGGTGTATGAACGTGTATCGGGTACATGTGTAAGTGTGTTAGGTGTGTATATTGATTCACCTTCCTCTCTATGTGTTACAGCGTTTTGGACTTGCTCGGACGATTCGAACTCGATAACATGAAATTTAGATTTGTACCTATTCTGGACCCGATACACAGGCGATTCTAAGACTGATCCATGGGATGATCCGGAGATTCGTACTGATTCGTGCAGTGAAGACCGGATGGCGACTTGGTTTCAAGTTTACATGTTACTATTATCATTTCTTGTGACTTTCTATTATATTTTACTAGTTTGATTAATTGTATCACTTCATGAAACATCAATGATTGTTCACCCTATTTATGTAGTTGATGTGAACTTGTTTCAGCGTCATTTCATGTGTTAGTAAATCATCATTGTTGGCTTAGACCTAGTATTGATATACCATAGACGGTACTTGATCTTGTAACTGACCTAGTTGTGATAAATCTTAGAATATAAAATATATTAATCTTGAAACTGATTGATTCATAATTGAGGTTAGAGATTCATATTTTATGCATAATATTTATCGAACAAATTGTTTCGTAACTATTCTGACTAGAACTCTTTTATATATTGATGACGTGTTAGCCATGATGTTACTTTATCGACAGACTATTTTACTGATACATGGATATGTTGAATATAATACTCTTGACGCTAGCGTATACGATGGGACTGACCTTTGGACTGTTTGGAGCTATTATTTATGGATTCTCGCATTGATAAGTTTGACTAATGTATTAATGATCTTATTGATATTGACAACTAGATGTAGAGGTGATCTAAATTTCATATTGATTGAGGATGTTAATCTTCTTAGTTATGATCTTGATTGGATTGAATATCGATGGTTAAAATAGGAGATCTTTATTAATAGAATGAAATCTTAGACTTGAACCTGTCGGTAGATCACTAGATTGGAATTGACTTGAAGGTTGAGGAGTAGATGTAAATTGTGTTGACCTGACCTGGTGGATTTTAAATATATATACTTGATATGTTACTTGAGTTTGGGATCTTATGATTGACCTTGATAGAAGTAAGTGTGTGATGTCTTGATCAGATTAGAGTGTAGGGATTTGATTAGGTGTACCAGAACATGTAGTATTGCAGTTATTGAGATTTGGATATACCAGTGACTCAGAGGATGGATATATCGATGACTTGAGGATTAGAGTAGATTGATATGATGAGAGAACTGGCTATTGATTTATTAAACTTGTGGGTTAGTGTACCAGATTACTTTGACATGGATTGATACTTGATGTTTTTGGCAATTGTATTGGGACTATTGGTTGATGGATCAGCTACTATTGTATCCTAGTGCCGATGGATGAGATGTTAATCAGTTCTAGATGAGACTATCCATTGAGCAGTATCTGGATTTATTATTGTATTAATTCATGTTATTGAAAGTTACTGAAAAAATATTGTCAGACCGTAACATATGATTGTTCCATTGTTCTACCGTTTACACGGTAATATTACCATATTGTTATTGTTACATCATTGATATTATTATTGTCACCGTATCATCCCAGTAATCAAAATAACATGGATATTAATTGTTATAAATAATAATATAAATTGACAATTTACACTGGGATGGGAGAAATTGATGGAGGAGACAGCGTTTGTATTTTGAGTGGACCAAGGATATAGGTTGATATAGGTTGCGCAGCCAAGATACGATTCCACTGCAGGGTTTCGGGGGATGACTGACATCCCATATTATTCATATTGTTATAGTTATTGACTACCTAGCGGTAGAACCTGGCTCAGCACCAGGTGGTTGGGTCGTGGTTCCGGGTATGTATGGATCCCATCTAAAATATGGACAATGTCTTCAACTGATCATTTTCAATAACTTAGAATACTGATTGACACGTGTGATAGGTGTAGTATAGGATGCGTCTATTACAGGTGGCAGTTGGTATTTGTTGATATAGTTAATAATGATAAACTGTTATAATGTATTGTGACTGACCGTAATCACCCAACTGTACATATATAAACTATGATAGACATATGATTGTACATATGATCGGATTGTATACCAGACTAGCGACATGTACTAGATTACACATCTTGACATTAGTTGTTTCCTTTTATCATGATATCAATTATATTTGTTCATAGCTTTGTTCTTGATATTGATTATTCTGTTATCTTTTATTTCAGTTTATCATGTTGTTAATTTTTACATTGTTCTTATGCGCGAGCAACTTTCTCTTTACACACACACTCTTTTGGTCACTTTGACGACCTGAATCCGTGCATCCAGATACTGGATGTTTTATGCTCTTGATCAGGTGTTCGCTGAGCTCATACACTTCGCGAGGAGCTGAAGTTTCTCTCTTTTTATTCTGGTATTCTTGCCTATTTTTATTCCTATTTCTATACTTTTCTTAATTCATGTATATCAGATTCAGTCTTTATTCCAGTTGTTTTTATACGATATAATGCGTGGATGCTTATATGTGATATTGCAGTGATCGTTGATTTATTTTGGTTTAGATTTATACCTTGTTTAGGTTATTTTAGGCTTAACGTGTATACATGATGTATTTTTCTTGCGTATATGCATCGCCGACTCTCGTTGCGTCTCCGCTCCAGCGTATTTTGGGAAGCGGGACGTGACAGAGCGAGGTATGAGGAGCTGCACAAGAGGAAATTATTGAAGAATATGAAGTTTTACAAGCTGAAGTTTTGCATGTATTGTGTACCTGAGAAGCAAACCAAGGTCTCTTTCAAGGTTACAAAAAAGGAGAACCGAATGAAGGGGATCGTCAATTACATTCACTATGATATGTGTGGACCTGCTCCGATAAAATCTCATGGCGATGCACACTATTATATCATATTCATGGATGATTATTACGAAAAATTTGAGTTTACTTCATGTGGAAGAAATTTGAAGTCTTTGCAAAGTTCAAAGAATGGAAGGCTGAAGTAAAGAAACTAACCGGATGGAAGATCAAGTACTTGCGCAGTGATAGTGGAGGTGAATATCGAGATGAACGGTTCATGAAGTTTCGCAAGCAAGAAAATATTAGTCGATACTTCTCTGTAAAGAAGACCCCACAGCAAAATGGTGAAGATGAGAGGATGAATCAGACTTTCATTGGGAGAGAAAGATGCAAGAGACTTCATGTGGGCTTGCCTGAATCTTTTGGCAGAATAGGTTAACCACACTACATATTTGGTTAACTGATCTCCATCAAAGTTGCTAAATTTCAATTGTGTCGAGGAAGCTTGATCAGAGTTTATTCAACTTTGAATGTTTTTAGATGCAAAGCATATGCTCATATTCGGAGGGATGAACGGAGTAAGCTGAAGCTAAAGTCAGTTTCGAGAAGGGAGCGAAGGACTACAAGCTATGGCTCCAAAGAACAAGAAGAAAGTGCTTAGCTGGGATGTTATGTTCGATGAGCTGACCAGTTCAAGGTCTGAAGCAAATGATTTGATAAAAAAGATGTTGTTGCTAGAGAGATTCCTATCATCAAGGAGATTACTAGACGGGAGAACCAACCAGAGGAGGAGGAGCAACAAGCACCGTAGAATGTTCATGCTGATCCTACAAGAATAGCACAATCACGAGCAAAGAAGACTATCAAACCTACAAAGAGGTCTATTGAAGAATGTTATGCTCTTTTGGTTGGTGAAGGTAATCCATCTGTTTTCAAGAAGTTATTGAAAGCAATAAGCGAAAATAATGGATGGTTGCTATGAGAAGAAGTTCAAGCACCACCTGAGCTTGCTAAAATTGAAGACTTCACAAGTGCACCTAGCCGCCAGAGGTACATGAAGGTGAGTTAGTGCTCATCTAGGTGGAAAAGGATTTGTTTGCTCTTGGACTGTTCATGAGGCATTAGTTATCTCATCAAGGCATCTTTATAGGTTGATTCAAGAAGTAGACCTGACCCTGGTTTCAGAATCGGTGGTTCTCGATTCCACATAGAGGAACCAGAACTAGACCAGGGTTGGCCGATTCTAATTTTGAACCCAATCAGTTGCTATTTTAGTTCAGTTTCCATATCGGCCCAATGACATCGAGCCTGTCCAACAGCCTAAAGGAAAAAAATTAGAATGGTTCAAAAACCAGAACATCCAGTTCTTAAAATGTGAAACAAGAACTGGACCAGCTATATTCTAGTTCCAGTTTGGTTTGGAACCAAGCAACCTGTAAGTGTAGGATCTATAATCAAAGCAACACAAATACTAGAGGGGGGGTGAATAGTGTTTATAAAAATTTAAACAAACTACTTGCAGGAATTAAAATAATCACAAGAAAAACACAGAAAATACAAACGCAAACACACGAGAGTTATCCTGGTTCGGTCCTTGTGACCTACATCCAGTCCCCAAGCAAAATGCTTGAGATTTTCCTTTCTTTACTTGTGTACACCCACAACCAATGCCTTGTACACCACTTGACAAACGCCCTTTGCCAAATGTGCACAACTCCTCTTTACACCAAAGAGAACACGCCTTGTACAACTTTCTTCTACTCCCAAGAAGACGCCTTGTACAAAATCTTCTTTGAATGAATACAATGATTTCCTATAGCCTTGATACTGAATGTGTATGTGGACAAGGTAGTATAGGAAAGATGAACTTCAGAGCACTTCACTAATGGAATGGCTTTTGGTGAAGAACAGAAGTTGGAAATCAGTTTTTAGGAATTCTGGAATTTTTCTTTGGAAAAACTGATGGAAAGAATTGGTAATTGGCCTTTGGAATAACTTTCCTATTTATAGCTGAAGACTAGGGTCAGTTAGGGTAGTTATAGGACCAATTCAGACAATTTAAACGTTGGAAAACGTTGTCAAATGGATCAGATAAGAGAAACTGTCCAACAGTCAGAAACTGCCTATAGTCGACTAGGATTCTGAGTTAGTCGACTAGACTAGGCAAAAATTCAACTATTAGTCGACTAGGTTTAGCAATTAGTCGACTAGGTATATGTCTGTTGGCAGAACAAGTTTCTGGATAACTGAATTAGTCGACTAAAAAAGACTGTTGGTCGACTATAAAATGTGTTAGTCGACTTGGGCAATAGGGGTAGTCGACTAAGTTTCATTTCAGACAGAAACAGAGAGTTGGGAAAATTTTGTATCTGATATTAGTCGACTTGGGAAATTGGGTAGTCGACTAGAGTATCTGTTAGTCGACTAGGTATATAAGTCAAGTCGACTAATTGTCATTACAGGGTCCAAACAGAGAGTTAGGAAATTTGGTTTGGAATGGTCTAGTCGACTAGGGGTTTTGGCAAGTCGACTAAGTATGGGTAGTCGACTATATCAATAGGGTAAGTCGACTTGGGAAGGTTTTTTGTGTAAGTGATCAAGGCTTTTCACATATTTTCTAAGTTTACACAAAACTTCCAAAAACACCCATTATCTTCAATAGTCTTCAATTGAGGTAGAGCAATCATCATGAGGTAGAAATGTTTGTCCATCATCAAAATCTTGCAACTTGATAGGCTTCAACTTGGTAGGCTTCAACATTCTCCTCCTTTTTGATGATGACAACTTATGTTTATGATAGCTCCCCCTGCAACAAAACTCCCCTGCAGTAACTAGGTTATAACAAATATATTGCCCCTGCAGAAAGTTTTAAGTTGCACCTGCATGGTCATATGTCAATATCCAGGAACACACAGATACACATAGCATATGAAACAGATATAACACAAAAGTGATTTTCATAACAGATTTTCATAACATAACACAGATATCCAGGAACACACAGATACACATAGCATATGAAACAGATATAACACAAAAGGGATTTTCATAACAGATTTTCATAACATAACACAGAGTTTTAACATAACACTAACAGATTTTCATAACATAACACAAAGGTACATAACACAAAGTTACATAACACAAAGTTCTCCCCCTTTGTCATTAACAAAAAGCAGAAAACATACATAAGAGTTGCAAAAGCAAAACATAAAGAAACGCCAACGCCATAGTCTTCAAGGCTCGGATCCGGGAGGAGGAGGTGGCGGGAAATGGATCTTGAGAAGACTCAGAATCGCTATTTGAGTAGATTCAAAGGAATCCATCCGAGTCATCAACAAAGATTGATTCGCAAGAATTTGAGACTGAGAGTCTTGCAGAGCTTGTTGTTGGGTTTGAATAGATGCAATTTGAGCAGACATGGAATTGTAGAATGCATCAGCATTTGGAGGTGGTTGAGTTGGAGGTGGGTCATTGAAAGGAGTGTGTGTAGAGGAAGATGGATGTTGAGTGGGACTATGTGGAGGTGAAGAGGGATGTTGTGGAGGAGTATCAGTCAGTTTCATTCGGTGTATGGCGGCACTATCAAACAATTCAAAGATCTTAACAACACTAGTTTCGGAAGCTAGATCAATATGATATTTCCGAAAAATAGGTGTCAAAAAGGCTCCAAAAGGAAGGAATGAAGAATGATACTTGACCATAGCATCAAAGATAATCTTGGCCCAATTAACCTCGAGTCCAGCCATAATAGCATAGACACAAGCTGATAATTCTCTGGAATAGTAATTGTAACTACCAGATTTGGGACAGATATTATAAGAGAGGATTCGACCTATGAGACGTGGAATAGGTTTCAGTTTGGTGTTGGTCATAGGTAACCCTTGGCCCGGTAGAAAGATATTGCTCAAGACTTCCTCATCATCCATAATGATTTCATCAAGTAAGAGGCCGTGAAATGGAATTGACAGGATACGGCCAATTGATTTAGGGGAAAGCTTAAGATTTATACCTTTAACCAAGGAATAAATATGGCCAGCGTCCTCATTATCTTCAAAGGTTAAGTTGGTATAAAACAGATAAATTAGGAATGGATAATATGCTTGCTTAAAGTCAGTAGAAAACATATTAAACAGTCCATAATTTCTCAAATAGGACATGATATCATATTGGGAAAAATCATCATACTTGACAAATCTCCCTGGAATGATGTCTAAAGATGACAATCTAATGTAATCAGGGTCTAGGGCTGGATTTTTAAGGAATTTCTTAAAGTCAACAGTGGAAGATGATGATGAAGGAGTAAACTTAGTTTTCTTTGATTTTGACATGTTGAAAACTAAATTTGAAGCAAAATAACAGTAGATAAGGTAGGAATGACTAATAGTTGAAAGATTATACCAAGATTGAGAAGAAACTAGGAGGAATTTGAAGGAGAATCACTGGAAAGCTGCTGCAGAAATTCTCTCCCTGCTGCTGCTGGTCGACTAGGGCTCGGCTGGAAATGAGAAGTGAGGGAAAAACCTAGGGTTTTATATGAGGGAAGGAAATGAATCAAGGGTGAGGATCATTCCTGGAAATAGATCTGTGGTTAGGATTAAAAGATAGAGTTAACGGATCCTTGACTTAAAAGAAACGGGTCGGGTTTTGAAGTCGAAATCCGAAATCAGAAAACAAAGTTACACAGTTTTAGTCGACTTACAGGGTAATATTAGTCGACTAATAATTGTACTAGTCGACTAGTCATTTACTATAGTCGACTAATTTTTGAAAAATCAAAAAGTGAAGTTTCTGTTTGTGTACAGGAGTCTACAGGAGTCGACTGAGTATATTTCAAGTCGACTAAGTCTTCTATTAGTCGACTAATAAAAGTTGTAAGTCGACTAACTTTTGAAAAAATTGCCTTTGAAAAAATCTGAAAAAAAATGTTTAAAAATCGAAAAAATTGCAAATACCCAAATCTCTTCTAAATTTAATAAAAGTATCTTCTTTCAGAGGTTTTGTGAATATATCAGCAATTTGATTATCAGTTGATATAAAAGATAAAGAAATGTCACCTTTTAAAGCATGATCACGTAAAAAATGATGTCGAATATCAATATGTTTGGTACGTGAATGATGAACAGGATTTTTAGATAAATTAATAGCACTGGTATTATCACACATAATAGGTGAGTTTGTGATAGTCATGCCATAATCAAGTAGGGTTTGTTTCATCCATATAATTTGTGCACATGCAACACTAGCAGCAATATATTCTGCCTCAGTTGTTGATAATGACACAGAATTTTGCTTTTTACTGAACCATGATACTAGTGAATGTCCCAAAAAGTGACAAGTACCACTAGTACTCTTCCGATCAGATTTACATCCAGCAAAATCAGCATCACTATACGATAATAAATCAAATGTGCATGATTTTGGATAAAATAAACCATAATTGATTGTGTTATTAAGATATCGAAAAATTCTTTTCACTGCTTTAAGATGTGATTCCTTAGGATTTGACTGATATCTAGCACATAAGCATACACTGAACATAATATCAGGTCTACTTGAAGTAATATAAAGTAGAGAGCCAATCATACCTCGATAGAGTTTCTGATCTACATTCTTACCATTTTCATCTTTGTCCAAAAATGTCATCGTACTCATTGGAGTATTCTTATGACCAGAATTTTCCATGCCAAATCGCTTTAGAAGTTCCTTAGCGTATTTGCATTGGGAAATGAAGATTCCATCCTTCATTTGCTTTATTTATAGACCAAGGAAGTAAGTAAGTTCGCCCATATGGCTCATCTCAAATTCACTCTGCATGCTCTTAGAAAATTCTTGACAAAGATTATCGTTAGTAGATCCAAATAAAATGTCATCAACATAAATCTGAATAATTAAGATATCTTTATTAACATGTTTAATAAAAAGAGTTGTATCTGCTCTTCCCATTTTAAAACCAGAATTTAAAAGAAAACTTTTTAATCTATCATACCAAGCACGAGGTGCTTGCTTTAAACCATATAAAGCTTTTTTAAGTTTAAAAACATGGTTTGAAAATTTTTCATGTTCAAAACCTGGAGGTTGTTCAACATAAACAGTTTCCTTAATAATTCCATTTAAAAAGGCACTTTTAACATCCATTTGATAAAGTTTGAAATTCAAAAAACATGAGAAAGCAAGTAATATACGAATAGATTCAAGTCTTGCTACTGGTGCATAAGTTTCATCAAAATCAATACCTTCTTCTTGATTGTAACCTTGTGCTACTAACCTTGCTTTGTTCTTAATGACTTCACCTGATTCATTGAGTTTGTTCTTAAAGACCCATCTGGTGCCGATGACAGGATGATCAGTAGGACGTTGTACAAGATCCCAAACATCATTTCTTACAAATTGGTTCAACTCTTCCTGCATGGCAATTGTCCAAAAATCATCCGCACATACTTCGTTGATATTCTTCGGTTCAATGAGTGAAATGAAGGCAATTTGTGTCATGTAGTTCAACTTGGATCTCGTCTGAACACCTTGATTTATATCTCCAATCACCAAATCTTGTGGATGATTCCTTACTTCAACATATGCTTTCGGTAACTCGGTAGGAATTTCATCATCCTTAGAAATGTTAGTATCAACAGAAGATATAACAATATTATCATTGGGAGTATCTATGATATGATCATCATCATGTGGAGAAGTATTAGAAATAGGTTTAGTCATGGATTCATCAAATTTAACATGTAATGATTCTTCAATAGTAAATGTTTTCTTATTAAATATTTTATATGCTTTACTATGAGTAGAGTATCCAACAAAAATACCTTCATTGGATCTAGCATCAAATTTATCTAAAGCATCTTTTGTATTTAAGATAAAGCATTTACATCCTAAAATCTTAAAGTAAGAAACTTTTGGAATCCTATTATGAAACAATTCATAAGATGTTTTATTTAAAAAAGGTCGAATAAGCACATGATTTAAAACATAACAAGCAGTAGCAATAGCTTCAGCCCAAAAATATTTTGGTAAGTTACTATCCATAAGCATAGTTCTAGCACATTCTTGCAAAGTCCTATTCTTTCTCTCTACAACACCATTTTGAGGAGATGCTCTAGGAAATGCAAAATTATGTGTAATACCATACTTATCACAGAAATTTGAAAAAGATTAATTCTCAAATTCTCCTCCATGATCACTTCAAATAGTGACTATGTTTAGAGACTTTTGATTTTGAATTCTTTTACAAAAACTTACAAATTCATCAAAAGTATCATTTTTATTTTTAAGAAAAATTATCCATGAAAAACGTGAATAATCATCAACAATGACAAAAACATATCTACTCTTGTTTAATGAAGAAACACGAGTAGGGCCAAATAAATCCAAATGCAATAATTCTAAAGGTCTATTTGTAGAAACTAAATCCTTTGATTTAAAAGATGATTTAACTTGTTTTCCTAATTGACAAGAATCACAAAAATAATCCTTTTTAAAAGCAATTTTTGGAAGACCTTTAACTAAATCAAATTTAGAAATCTTAGAAATAGTTTTCATATTCAAATGACCAAATCTTTTATGCCATAAAAAATAATCATTATTAGAAGCAAGTAGACATAAATTATCATTAGATGACATGCATGTTATTGATAACTCATAAATGTTATTGTTTCGAAAACCTTTAAATAAAATATCTTTCATATTAGTATCATAAATAAGACAAGCATCTTTTTCAAAAACAATTTTATAACCCTTATCACATAATTGACTAATACTTAATAGATTGTGTTTTAAACCTCTTACCAAAAGAACATTTTCAATAAGGGGTTTTGAAATGTTACCAACTATGCCGGTACCAATAACTTTTCCTTTGTTATTGTCTCCAAATATCACTGTACCTCCCTTTTTGATTTGAACGGAAGATAGTAGTTGCATATGTCCGGTCATGTGTTTGGAACACCCACTATCAAGTATCCACTTTTCTTTATAAGGTACCTATAAAATAAACAAATTTGTATGGTACCCATCATGATAGGGTCCGAAAAAGATTAGCCTTTAGGAACCCAAATCCAATTGGAATTTGGTTTCCACTTGTTAGTATAAACATAATTCTTAGAATTACACACATCATGTATATAAGATGCAATATAAACATTTTTATCAACATTATTAAGATTCTTAGGAACCCATATATATTTGCATCTAATTCTTTTTGAAATAGTATTTCTTTTCACAAAAGAATTATTATTATGAAGATGTGTAGATTTTACAAAATTGGTTTTTGAAAATCCAATACCAACATGAGTAGGTTTATACATCTTATCTTTTGAAAAACCAAGACCATAATGATTGTTAGACATCTTTTGAGAAGATAATAAAACATTTAAATTCTCTTTTCCTTTATTAAACTTTGTTACATTTTTCAAAATATCTTCATAATTAATTTTGAAAACAATCATGTCTTTATCTAAAATAGAAATTCTAGAATTTAAAGAAATAGTTTCCTTTTTAAGTAAAGAATTTTCTTTTAAGAAAATTTCATTATCCTTTTTTAAAGATGCAATAACTTTTTCAAAATCTTCATTTTGAGAACTTAGAGAAGATGTTTGAGAAACAAAACATGCATTTTCATGAATGAGTCTTTCATTTTCCTTTATTAAGACTTTATTTTAATCTTTTCATTTTTGAAATTATTAAACAATTCATTAAAAGCTTCTAATAACTCATCATAATCTTGTACCTCGTCTTCTTGGGCCATGAAGCAGATATTGGCGGTTTCTGTTACTTCTTCTTCGTCAGAGGAAGATGAGTCGCTATCATCCCATGTTGCTTGGAAGGCTTTCTTCTTCTTGTTGAACTTATTGAAGTTCTTGAAGTGTCCTTTTGATTTCATCAATGGGCAATCCTTCTTTATGTGGCCTGGTTTGTTACACTTAAAACAAGTAGGAGTATCATTAGTATCTTTATTCTTTTTAAATTTACCTTGTTTTAAGAACCTTTTGAACTTTCTGGATAGCATCGCAATTTCTTCTTCATCTTCATCCGAATTGTCTGTGTCGGAGGATGCATGGAAGGCAAGTACTTTCTTCTTGGATGGAAGTTGTTGTTCGTCCTTCTTCCTTTCTTCTAACTGCACTTCATATGCCATTAGATTACCGATTAGGTTTTCTAATGTCATAGTTGAGAGATCATTCGCCTCTTCAATAGCGGTTGTCTTCTTCTCCCATTCTGGTGTGAGTGCACGAAGGATCTTACGAACTCTTTCAACTTGAGTGTAGTCCTTTCCAAGGGATGCTAATGAATTGGTGATGTCGGTGAATCTTGTAACCATCTCGGATATTGTTTCATTCTCCTTCATTTTGAACAACTCAAATCTGTGGACAAGAACAGAAATTTTAGATTCCTTAACTTTATTAGTACCTTCGTGTGTTACCTGAAGAGTATGCCATATTTGATGTGCAGAAGTGGATGTAGATACACGGTTGAACTCTTCTTTAGTTAAAGCACAAAATAGAGCGTTCATCGCCTTTGCATCAAGATTTGCATTTTTCTTTTGATCTTCACTCCAAGCGTTGTAGTTGGTTGTTGGCTTGGTGTATGATGCTTCTACAATGTTCCAAAGATCGTAGTTGAGCGACTGCAAGTAGATCTTCATTCTACACTTCCAATAGTTGTAGTTAGTTCCGTCAAATAGCGGTGGACGTTGTGTAGAATGCCCTTCTTTGAATTGGGATGATGGGAACTCCGTTGCCATCTTTGTATGGTTGTTGCCTTGAACCTGCTCTGATACCAAATGTAGGATCTATAATCAAAGCAACACAAACACTAGAGGGGGGGTGAATAGTGTTTATAAAAATTTAAACAAACTACTTGCAGGAATTAAAATAATCACAAGAAAAACACAGAAAATACAAACGCAAACACACGAGAGTTATCCTGGTTCGGTCCTTGTGACCTACATCCAGTCCCCAAGCAAAATGCTTGAGATTTTCCTTTCTTTACTTGTGTACACCCACAACCAATGCCTTGTACACCACTTGACAAACGCCCTTTGCCAAATGTGCACAACTCCTCTTTACACCAAAGAGAACACGCCTTGTACAACTTTCTTCTACTCCCAAGAAGACGCCTTGTACAAAATCTTCTTTGAATGAATACAATGATTTCCTATAGCCTTGATACTGAATGTGTATGTGGACAAGGTAGTATAGGAAAGATGAACTTCAGAGCACTTCACTAATGGAATGGCTTTTGGTGAAGAACAGAAGTTGGAAATCAGTTTTTAGGAATTCTGGAATTTTTCTTTGGAAAAACTGATGGAAAGAATTGGTAATTGGCCTTTGGAATAACTTCCCTATTTATAGCTGAAGACTAGGGTCAGTTAGGGTAGTTATAGGACCAATTCAGACAATTTAAACGTTGGAAAACGTTGTCAAATGGATCAGATAAGAGAAACTGTCCAACAGTCAGAAACTGCCTATAGTCGACTAGGATTCTGAGTTAGTCGACTAGACTAGGCAAAAATTCAACTATTAGTCGACTAGGTTTAGAAATTAGTCGACTAGGTATATGTCTGTTGGCAGAACAAGTTTCTGGATAACTGAATTAGTCGACTAAAAAAGACTGTTGGTCGACTATAAAATGTGTTAGTCGACTTGGGCAATAGGGGTAGTCGACTAAGTTTCATTTCAGACAGAAACAGAGAGTTGGGAAAATTTTGTATCTGATATTAGTCGACTTGGGAAATTGGGTAGTCGACTAGAGTATCTGTTAGTCGACTAGGTATATAAGTCAAGTCGACTAATTGTCATTACAGGGTCCAAATAGAGAGTTAGGAAATTTGGTTTGGAATGGTCTAGTCGACTAGGGGTTTTGGCAAGTCGACTAAGTATGGGTAGTCGACTATATCAATAGGGTAAGTCGACTTGGGAAGGTTTTTTGTGTAAGTGATCAAGGCTTTTCACATTTTTTCTAAGTTTACACAAAACTTCCAAAAACACCCATTATCTTCAATAGTCTTCAATTGAGGTAGAGCAATCATCATGAGGTAGAAATGTTTGTCCATCATCAAAATCTTGCAACTTGATAGGCTTCAACTTGGTAGGCTTCAACAGTAAGATCCCTAGCTAGTAATACAGTATTTTCATTTTTCTAAAAGTATTTATTTTGAATTACTGATTATTTTTATTTCATCAACTTGATTTATTATTTTCTTGTGATTATTTCTATTATTAAATATGGGAATTCTTTTTGAGATAGTAAATGGTAATTTTCTATTATCATTCCGTTGTTAATTATTTTTAATAATATTAATTGTGTTACTATTTTTTGTTTATTTGGTTTGATATTCGTATTGGCATTTATACTAATCATGGTGGTTGTGGTGGTGTCCTCCTTGTTAACCTCTCACCCTATTTACCCATTACTCGTTTGGATTCCATAATCCAAGACCCGTTCCCAGTCCTACCCATTAGCATACCTGTTCATCTATTGCCCATCCAACCCGTTATTTGTTGACCCAATAACACATACCCAATACCTATTTACTTATTTGGATCCTAACCGTTTGCCTAGACCCAAATCCACTAACCCATTATATAATCCTATATAATATCTCTTTCCCTAAACCCTAACCTATCTTTAACCTAAACCTAATTAACTACTCCCAATCCCAACAGCAGCCGCCTCTTGATGGTTGCCGCACTCTCTCCATCTGCGGCAACAGAAAGGCACCAATCCTCCAACAACAATCCAGCCCCACTTTTCCAACAGGCCAGATCCTGCAGCTGCACATTAGCCTCCTTCCATTGGTCGGACCCCCTCCTTGTTGGTGCCGCACTCCCTTGCTGCTGCACCCTGCAGCCAGATCCAGGAGACAGCAGCAGCAGATCCCTTTCTCCACCATCCAGGCCGCCCCCTTTTTCCTCCAGCAGAGCCTCCTTGCCGTGTGCACCCTCTGGCAAGCAGCCGCAGCACCCCGAGCCCCCTGCTTTCCCCTGCAACAGCGACGGAGTTACATCAGCCAACGGCCACAGCAGCGAGCAACATCCAGTTCTGGACAGCAGCAGATCCATGTCCGCGCAAGTTCAGGCGAGCAGGCCGTTCTCCCGATCCACGCCAGCCCGTCGTCGGAGACTGACACGGTGACCTTCTCCAGTGCCTTGGCCACCCTCCCATGCAGTCCGATGGCGAGGGACGACACCACAGCGACCGCGGCAGCGACTCGCCCGGCGACGCGCACAGCAGATCCAGAACCAGATCAGCAGCGCAGGCAGCGGGCGAGCGGCGATTCCAGGCCCTTCCGACGAGCGCGAGACCTCCAGATTGCAGCCAGGTCTTCCCCAGGACCCTGGCTACCGTCCTATGCAGTCCGACAGCGAAGAGCGGCGCCACGGCGACCGTAACGGCGACTCGCCCGGTAACGGGCAGATTCCCCAATGTGAGTGTCTCCCTCTTTCTTTCTCTCTCTCTTTATTCATTAAGTGATCGCAGATATTAATTTATATGTGATGTAAATTGTTGAGTAGAACACTTATGTTACATGATTATGTGTGGAGATCACCGAGCATGAAGGTGGACGGTCATCTCCCGTTTATTTCACATGTTGGATGCATAGGGATGTGATAGGCATGAATATTGATATATGTTGGAACCCCATG
Source organism: Agave tequilana (assembly GCA_038442645.1). Lineage (NCBI taxonomy): Eukaryota > Viridiplantae > Streptophyta > Magnoliopsida > Asparagales > Asparagaceae > Agave > Agave tequilana. The sequence continues at coordinate 42,870 of JAVJIF010009895.1, forward strand.
ATTATCACATGAGAGTTTAGATAATTTGTGTAGACTACACATGTTGTAGCCCAGGTGTGTATTGGAGAGAAGATGGGGAGAAGAGTGGAGTATCTCAGAACCTAAGTGCCCAGGCAGAACTGGATTAGTCGACTTGTCCATATTGATAGTCGACTAATCCATGTATTAGTCGACTATTACCAGCTTCTAGTCGACCAACCCACCTTCTAGGAAATAGTTCTGCTCTCTGTATTTTCCTGCTAGTCGACTTGCCCTCTTCTTTTAGTCGACTAGCAGTTGGTGTAGTCGACTTGGGCTACTCTTGTAGTCGACTAACTCATCCTCCAGTCGACTATTTATCACCCCTAGTCGACTAGTGTCTGTCTGAATGTTATGTATAGACATCTGATGGATTGTAGACCTTACCCATAAGTTGTGTGTTGGATATAGATGGATGTATATGATATCGAGGGATGGATATATGATGGAATGACTTGACTTATCATGATAGAATTTATATGCATGAATATGTTGTGACACCGAGTATTGGGAACTGATGATTGATCTTAATAGAAGAAGGTATTGTGTAGCCTTATGAATCAGATATAGTTTGTCAGAGTGAGTGGACTAAGTGTTGATTATCGATAGATGTTGGAACAACAGTTTATTATATCAGATTACTTAATTTGTACTGATGCTTATTGATCATGTGACTATTGGGATATGAATTGGTTGTAGTGACTTCGGATTGATCTGGGACTTATGATATTTACATTGAACGATGATCAGTTATTGAATATGACTTATTTAGTTGAGTTGTACTTTAGATTGATCTTGAGTTAGAAGTTATCCAGAATCTGTAATCCTTATATTGGAGCCTGATTTATATTGAGATGAGATTGATGTTGTTGGCATTGGAATTTGTTTAGATGATATGATGTTGATGTTGAGTATCAAGAGTAGTTATACTAGACCATAAGTTAATGGAGGATGATTCCCTTATTTTGATATGATTCAGTATGTGTTGACTTGATATTCTTTTATTGGTGATGACTCATTCAGATATTGATATGGACTTGTTATGATGTTAGTTATTGGTTACTTTGAGAGAATGAGCTATTGTGATAGTAATCTATTTGATATCAGTGATGCTGTACTTCAGAGTCACCAGATACTAATTATCAGTTTACTACTTATTGGTGAGATACTTGTTGGTGATTATAAGATGTTCATGTTCAGAGTTTACATGAGTTGTCAGTGATACATTATGGTAGTGATCGGTGATCATGTATTCCATTGTTGATATGAGATGGCAGAGATCAGTTACTAGTTATAGTTGTTAGTGACACTAGTTGTCTGTGACACTATTGTGTTAGTGGCACTATTGTGTTAGTGGCTATATCTCCAGTATTCTATTCAGATGTCAGATATTAGTTGTCAGATATCAGAGTTGTCAGATATCATAGTTGTGAGATATCATAGTTGTCAGATATCAGTTATCAGTTACCAGTTGTTAGATTATCAGCTAGTGTTGACATCAGCAGTTATTGGAGATATTGGTTACTACTACATATTAAATAACATTGATTGCTTATTAATAAAAGACACCATAACCCGGGGAAAAGGGGTAATTGCCTGATGATGCATGTCGTGTATTTTGGAAGGATTCTTATGGTACCGAGTTGTGGGTTCCAACCATGGGGAACCAGGGTAGTACTGACTACCCATTCAGTTGTCAGTTGTCAGGGTTATGCCCGGATTACGGCGCCACACTAGTTGTCTTTTCGTGTGGGGCTGTGGTCTTCAGTTGTCAGAGCCTAGCGGCTTGTCCTGGTTCAGTGCCAGGAGTGTTAGACCGTGGTACTGGGCATGCACGGTACTCTTCCAAAACACATGCACTACATTGGCAGGCAGTTATAACAACGATAACATTATTTGATATGTGGGAAAACGGCTGTGGTATGGGACACAGCTAAGTACTACATTAGTTAGGTTAATAATAACCAATCAGACTAGTGACATATGCTAGGTCACACATTCAGGCATCAGTTATTAGTTACAGTTGTGATAGTTGACTTGATATCAGTTGTTAGTTTACAGACGTGATAGTTGTCTTATATCTTTGTTGATATTGACATCAGATATGCTTCAGTTCCGATGTTTATCATGTCATGATATTTATTTATCTTATATCTGCAGTCGTTTGTCATGCTATTCAGTTATATGTTATCTGCAGTTGTTCTTGATATTGCTTTATGCACATGTTCTTATGCACGAGCTATTTCCCCTTTACACACACACTCACCATGGTCGCGTTCTGACGACCCTGGATTTGCACGTCCAGATATTGGACGGTTTGTTTCTAATGTGCAGGTGTTCGTTGAGGCTGTACGCTTCGCGAATAGCTGGAGCTTCTCCCTATTCTATTCTGGTACTTTTATCTTTCTAGCCTTCGTATCATTTCCTGTTTCTTGTTATATCAGTTCAGTTGTTATTCCAGTCTTGATTCATATGATATCATGCGTGGTTGCTCATATGTGGTATTGCAGTATTCAGTATTCATTACAGTTTAGATTTATAGCTTGTTTCGGGTTACTTAAGGCGTAGCGCGTATACGTGAGGGATTTTCCTTGCGTATATGCGTCGCCGACTCGTGTCGCGTCTCCGCTCCGGCGTTTTTTTGGGAAGCGGGGCGTGACACAACCAGTGGCACGATTCTGGTTCAATTTTCGGCTACAGTTCCTAGTCTAGTTTGCCAGTTCGAACTAAATAATGGTTATATCTATCAAGATGTCTTGGGCTCAGCCAAGTACTTAGCAAAATTTTCAGCCTATATATTTTTTTTGATATGATTTAGTATTGCATAAACATTTTAAGCATGATGCATTGTTTACTTGGCTCGGTCTTCAATAGAAAAGTTGTAGAGAGTCATTCCAGTCACATATCAAGCTTTGAATCACTTAAATCAGAATTATATTGAAGAAGTTATCCCCCGTCAAATTACCCTATCCATTCAAATTCTGGGTACATGAATCTACATGGGGAATTTAAAAAGGTTGTGACCTTTTGACTGGTTTTGTGAATTTCCAAAAGTTCTTATGCATGCATAAAAATGGAAAGATAACAAGGACCTAGAAAGTTCATTCAAGCCTATAAATAGCCCTGCTCATTGTTATGGAGAGGCAAGCAATTGGCAAGCAATTGGTAAACAATTGGCAAGCAATTTGGCTATTTTTATTCTAGGTTAGAAGTGTGTTCCATTTGTTTTCTCTTGAGAGAGAGAATGTGTTTGAATGGATGAGAGTTTCTCTTTCTTGGTTAAAGAGGGATCTGTCATTGAGTTTATAGAGGGTGGGTGGGTGTGAGTTGTGTACAATGAAAGCTGGCATAATCGGGTGTGCCATGTGTTAACCTTTTTGCTAATTCTGACATAGTAAAGCCCCCTCTGAGTTCCAAATTCAACCCATGGTTTTTCCTTTTTGAGGTTTCCATGTAAATTCTTGTGTTTATATGTGTTGTTGCATTACATTATTTTGGTATGTTGATCCTTTTATTTTTCTTCTTCGAGTGCCATCAAGAACAAGATCCTGATGGTGGAGTTTTGATAATAAATGCTAGCAGACAATATATAGGACCTTTTATTGAAATCTCATCATATCTCCATATCCTAGCATTGATGTTTACTCATGTTGGCATCCTACATATCTCTTCATTGACAACATAAGCTCCTTCAATCATACAAGAAGCCATTGATATTACTGTAGGATTTATAATAAGGCAATACGAACACTAGAGGGAAGTAAATAGTGTTTATAAAATTCTAACAAAAAATATAAATAACTTACAGGAAATTAAAATGCACAGAATAAATCTTAAAAAATGCAAATGCAAACAAAAGAGATTTTATCCTGGTTCGGTCCTAATGATCTACATCCAGTCCCTAAGTAATCCACTTGAGATTTTTCTTATCCTGATTTAGGAACCCTCAAAATCAACTTCAGTACACCACTTGACAAACTCCTTCGCCAAATCTGTACACCTCTTCTTATCATAAAGAAGACCTTTCTTTGAATGAATGCAAGTTATCATATAAGCCTTGATTTCAGTATGTGAATGACTCAACAAGGTTTTTATAGGGAGACTTTTAGATTTCTTCACTAAAGATTGAAAATGGAGCGACGAAGATGAGAAAGCAGAAAACTGTTTTCTGAAGAACAAAATATATTCAGAGTTTTGACAGAAAAACTTGTGAATGAAAGTGGTGATTGAACCTAGAGATAATTTCCCTATTTATAGCTAAGAACAAGGGTCTGTTAGGTCAGTTATCGAATTCAAATTTGAATGAGAAAAAGTGAGAAAAACACCAGAATATTAAAACTGTCAACAGTCAGAAACTGTTCTATTAGTTGACTAGAATAGGAGACTAGTCGATTAGACATAGTGTTTTTTTCCTAGCTTAGTATAACTAGTAGTTAGTTGTAGTCAACTATAACTGACAAATACATACAGATAAGTCTCTGTAAAACTGGATTAGTCGACTAGGACTTTCAATAAGTCGACTATATATTGGAACGTTTAAATAGACTGAGAACAGTTAACTCTGTAAAGTAGACTTAGTGGACTAGAGTAAGAACAAGTCGACTAGAGGACTGATTAGTCAACTACGACAGGGTATAAGTCGACTATATATGTTGTTAATGTGTGTGATCAAGGCTTTTTACAATCTTCTAAAAATAATAAACAATACATAAAAATAGTAAAATATTCTTCTGTAACCGTGTGCTTCATAAACTCAATGATAGAGTTATATCTTTGACTTTTGAGCATGAAGGAACCTGCACCACAAGTATAAGGATGTATATGTATATGTGTAGAAGAAATAATATAATTTGTTATCATTAAAATTCAAGTTTCAACATTCTCCCCCTTTTTGATTATGACAAACAAGTATGCATGCATGTAACAAAAGCTTCCAGTGCAGAGAACAGATATATATAACAAGTGTTCTCCCCTGCATAAAAACACATCATGGCAAACACATGTGATGCAGTATTTTTCTCCCCCTTTGTTATTACCAAAAAGATATATAACAAAAGGAAGTCAAATGTGTTATGGAACACATATAAGCCAAGTAAAACCATAACCATGTAAAGCAAATCATTTGCATATACTAGATAAAGAATCAGTTATTACATAAAAGTGTTCATCAAAGATAGAAAAAACTAGAAAGTACATTTTAAAAGCCATAAAAACCCATAAAAACCAAATACTCCAAAACCCATTTGCATTACATATTGGATCCTGAAGAAGGAGGTGGTGGAGAAAAATGAGATTTGAGGAGCCCAAGTATTTCCTGTTGGGCGGCTTCAAAGGAGTCCATTTTGAGTTGCATATTCATGAAATATCCCATAAGCATGCTTTGATTGTTGAGAAGAGCGGTCTGAGAAGCCATCATGGAGGCTTGTTGATTTTGGACTTCCATGATCTCAGCAGTGAGGGTATTATAATATGCATCAAAAAAATGAGGTGGAGTTGATTGAGTTAGAGGTGGTTGAGTTGGAGGTGGTTGTGATGACGAGGGAAGAGGTTGGGTAGAACTTTGAGGAGAAGGAGTGGGTTGAGAAGGAGGAATGTCAAGTAATTTCATTTGATGAAGAACTGAATGATCAAATGGTTCAAAGACCTTGACTTCACTGGTTTCAGAAGCAAGATCAAGTTAAAACTTTCGAAACACATATGTGAGATAAGCACTATATGGAAGAAATGATGTGTGCTCTTTCATAATAGTGTCGAACATGATTTTAGCCCAATTAACTTCAAGTCCAGTGATAATGGCATAGACACAAGAGGGTAAATCACGGGAATAATGGTTGTAGCTACCAGTTTTAAAGGCAAATATTATAAGCTAAGATACGACCAATAAGTCATGGAATTGGTTGTAGCTTATTGTTTGTCATATGTGGACCTTGACCGAAAAGATATATACGAAAGGATACTTCCTTATCGGTCATATCAATCTCACTAAGGTTTAGGCCATGATAAGGAATATGGATACGGCCTAAGGATTTAGGAGTAAGTTTGATATCAACACCTTTAACTAAAGTAGACAACTGAACATTATCATCATTGTCTTTATAGTTAAGATTTGTGCAAAACAGATGTATCAAGAATGGGTAATAACCTTGTTTTGATTCAAAGAACATAGAATGGAGATCAGTTTGATGTAAATAAGATGAAATATCACATTCAACAAAATCATCATAGTTGACAAATCTACCAGGTAAGGTTTTTAATTGAGATAACCTTAGATAATCATCTTCTAACATAGTGTTTTTAAGAAAAGCCCTAAAATCAGTTTGGGAAGATGATGTTGAGTCTAAAAACTTAGTTTTCTTAGACCTAGACATAGTATTAGGTGAAAATAAAGACTTACAAGTAGATGAAACATGCTAGAAATGTTGGAAACAAAGGCTTAAATGAGAGAAAAACTGAAGAACAAAACCTGGAAGAAGAAACTGGAGAACGACAGTTGAAGTCGACTGGAAGAAACCCTAGGCAGTAGTTGATGGTGAAAAGGGGGTGAAATCCGATTTTGTGAAGGGTAATTTTGGAAGAGTAAATGTGAATCAATGGTAAGGATTGAGTTTAGAGTAGATCGGATCTAGAATTTTAGTCAAATGGGTCATGTTTGAAAGCACAGAATCAATTAAAAAAATACAGTTTCAGAAAACTTAGTCGGCTTATATCAGCAGTTAGTAGACTAATACATGAGTTAGTCGACTATATAGTGAAACTAGTCGACTAATTCTGAAAACTCAGAAAATACTTAGTTTCTGTTAAAGTTCAGGCCATTATAATTTAGTCGACTAAGTATGTTATAAGTCAACTAATACTCTTTATAAGTCGACTAATATATGCAAAAATGAAAATCAAAATTTTTTTAAGATATCTTAAATATCAGAAATATTACAAATACCTAAATCTCTTCGAAATCTCATAAAAACATCCTCCTTAAGAGGCTTTGTGAAAATATTTTCTATTTGATTATCTATAGGTATAAAATTTAAATATCACCCTTAATAGCATGTCACGTAAAAAAAGATGTCGAATATCTATACGTTTTGTACGTGAATGTTGAATAGGATTTTTAGATAAGTTGATAGCATTGGTATTATCATACATAATAGGTGAGTTTGTACTTGAAATACCATAGTCAAGTAAGGTTTATTTCATCCATAAAATTTGTGCAAATGCAACACTAGCACTAATATATTCTGCTTCAGTTGTCAATAATGATGCAGAATTTTGTTTTTGCTGAAGCATGATACTAGTGAATATCCCAAAAAGTGATAAGTACCATTAGTACTTTTTCGATCAGATTTACAACCGGCAAAATTAGCATCACTGTATAATTTTAAATCAAATGCGCTTGACTTTGGATAAAATAAACCATAACTGACAGTGTTGTTAATATGTCTAAGAATCCTTTTTCACTGTTTTAAGGTGTGATTCCTTAGAATTATACTGATATCTAGCATATAAGCATACACTGAACATAATATCAGGTCTAATAGAAGTAATATATAAAAGTGAACCGATCATATCTCGATATAGCTTTTGATCAACACTCTTACCATCTAATCTTTGTCTAAAAATATAGTAGTACTCATTGGACTGCTCTTGCTGCTAGAAGTTTTCATACCAAATCTTTTGAGAAGTTTTTTTGCATACTTGCATTGAGAAATGAAAATTCTATCTTTCATTTGCTTTATTTACAGAGGAGAAAGTAGTTTAGTTCACCCATGTAACTCATCTCGAATTCACTCTGCATTGTCTCAGAAAATTCTTGATAAAGTTTTTCATTAATAGATCCAAATAAGATATCATTAACATAAACTTGTATAATCAAGATATCTTTATCGACATGTTTAATAAAGAGTATTGTATCTGCTTTACCAATTTTAAAACTAGAGTTTAAAAGAAAATTTTTTAATCTATCATACCAAGCACGAGGTGTATGTTTTAGACCATATAGAGCTTTCTTAAGTTTAAAAATATGGTTTGAAAATTTTTCATGTTCAAGACCTGGAGGTTGTTAAACATAAACTGTTTCTTTAATAAATCAATTCAAAAAAGCACTTTACATCTATTTGGTAAAGTTAAAAATATGTAAAATCTACATAACCAAGTAACATATGAATAGATTCAAGTTTAGCTACGGTGCATAAGATTCATCAAAATCAATACCTTTTCTTGATTATATCCTTGTGCAACTAACCTTGTTTTATTCTTTATAAATTCACCTGATTCATCGAGTTTGTTCTTGAAAACCCATCTGGTATCGATAACTAGATGATCAGCAGGACGTTGTACAAGATCTCAAATTTTATTTCTGACAATTGGTTCAATTCTTCTTTCAATGTAATTACCCAAAAATCATCTGCACATGCTTCTTTGACATTCTTTAGTTCAATGAGAGGTATGAAGGCAATATGTGTCATGTTATTCAGGTTAGATCGAGTCAGAACACATTGAGAAATATCTACAATAACTAAATCATGTGAATGATTCCTTACCTTCACATATGCTTTAGGTAATTCAGTAGGAGTTTCATCAATGTTAGAAATGTTAGTTCATCATGAGATGTAACAGTGTTATCAATAACAGGAGTATCTATAATATCATCATCATCATGTGAAGAAGTATTAATAATATATTTAGATAAAGATTCATCAAATTTAACATGTAATGATTCTTTAATAGTAGATATTTTCTTATTAAAGATTCTATATGCTTTACTGTGAGTAGAATAACCAATAAAAATACCTTCATTGGATTTAGCATCAAATTTGTTTAAAACATCTCTAGTATTTAGAATAAAACACTTACATCCAAAAACTTTAAAATAAGAAACTTTTAAAATTCTATCAAAAAATAATTCATAATATGTTTTATTTAAAATAAGTCGAACAAGTACACGATTCAAAATATAACATGCAGTAGCAACTGCCTCAGCCCAAAAATATTTGATAAATTACTGTCCATAAGTATAGTTATAGTACATTCTTACAAAATCCTTTTCTTCCTCTTAATAACACCGTTTAAAGAGATGTTCTAGGAAAAGTAAAGTTATGTGTAATACCATACTTATCACAGAAATTTGCAAAAGATTCATTTTCAAATTCTCCTCCATGATCACTTCGTATAGTGACTATGTTTAGAGACTTTTGATTTTGAATTCTTTTATAAAAACTTGCAAACTCATCAAAAGTATCATTTTTATTTTTTAGAAACATTACCGATGTAAAATGAGAAAAGTCATCAGCAATGACAAAAACATATCTACTTTTATTTAAAGAAGAAACACGTGTAGGACCAAATAAATCTAAACACAATAACTCTAAAGGTCTATGAGTAGAAATCAAATTTTTAGATTTAAAAGATGATTTAACTTGTTTTCCTAATTGACAATCACAAAAATAATCCTTTTTAAAAGATATTTTTGGAAGGCCTTTAACTAAATCAAATTTTAAAATCCTAAAAATAGTTTTCATATTTAAATGACCAAATTTTTTATGCCAGTGAAAATAATAATTATTAAAAGCAATTAAACATAAATTATCATTTGATGATAAACAAGTCATTGATAACTCATAAATATTATAAATACGAGAACATTTAAATAATACATCTTTCATGTGTGTATCATATATAAGACATGCATCTTTTTAAAAAATTATTTTATAATCCTTTTCACATAATTGACTAATACTTAATAAGTTATATTTTAAATCTCCTAAAAAAAGAACATTCAATAAGGGATTTTGAAATATTACCAACCATACCAATACCAATAACCTTTTCTTTGTTATTGTCTCCAAATGTTACTGTTCCTCCTTTCTTGATTTGAATGGAAGAAAGTAGTTGAATATGGCCGGTTATGTGTTTGGAACTTCTACTATCAAGTATCCATTTTTCTGTATGAGGTACCAATAAGATAAAATATTTTGTATGGTACCCGATAAAGATTAGCCTTTAGAAATCTAAATCCAATTTGAATTTAATTTTCATTTGTTAGTATAAACATAATTACCAGAATTGCAAACTTGTTGTATATATGATGTAATATAGGCATTTATATCTAAAGAATTTAAATTTTTAAGAATCCATATATATTTATACCTAGGTCTTTTTGAAATGGTATTTCTGTTTTTCTTAACAAAATATGAATCATAATTATTCTTTTTATAAATATGTGTAGTCTTTTAAAATTTATTTTTTGAAAATTCAAGACCAAAATGATTATTTGAAATCTTTTGGAAAGATAATAAGTCATTTAGATTTTTTTCCTTAGTAAATTTTGTAATATTTTTCTAAATTTTTCATATTTAATCTTGAAACTTGACATTTATTTATCTAGAATAAAGATTCTAGAATTTAAAGATATAGTTTCTTTTTTAACCAAAGCATTTTCTTTTAATAAATTCTCATTTTCCTTTTTCAAAGATGAAATAACTTTATCCAAGTCAGATTTTTGAAATTTAAAGAAGATATTTGTGAAATATGAGATAAATTTTCTTTATTAAGTTTTTCATTTTCTTTTGTTAAAACTTTATTATTTTGCCTTTTCATTTTTAAGATCAACATATGATTCATTAAAAGCATCTAATAACTCATCATATTCAGAAAACTTTTGTACCTATTCTTCTTGAGCCATGAAACAAATATTGGCAGTTTTCATGGCTTCTTTTTCATTAGAGGAAGATGAATCACTATTGTCCCAAGTTGCCTAAAAAGCTTTCTTTTTTTTTATTGAATTTATTAAAGTTCTTGATGTTCCCTTTGGGTTTTAGCAATAGGCAATCCTTCTTTATACGACTTGATTTTTTGCATTTAAAACAAAGAGGATTGTCATTAATATCATTACTCTTTTTAAACTAAGCTTGTTTCAGGAGTTTCCTGAATTTTCTTGGGATCATTGCCATTTATTCTTCATTCTGAATTGTCCAAGTCTGAGGATGTATGGAAGGCAAGTGCTTTCTTCTTGGATTCAAGTTGTTGTTCATTTATCTTACTATCTTCAATTTAAACTTCATATGCCATCAAATTTTCAATAAAATTTTCTAATGACATTGTTGATAGATCATTTACTTCTTCTATAGCAATAATCTTCTTTTCCCAATCTGATGAGAGTGCTTGCAGAATCATTCTAACTTTTTCTACTTGAGTGTATTCCTTTTCAAGGGCTACTAATGAGTTTGAAATATCAGTGAACCTTGTAACCATTTTCGCAATTATTTCATTCTCTTTCATTTTGAATAGTTCAGACCTGTGAACAAGAATACAAATTTTATTACTTTATTTATACCTTCGTATGTTACCTGTAATATCTATCATATTTGATTTGTTGATCTGACCATTGATACACGATTGAATTCTTCTTTATTCAAGGCACAGAAAAGTGCGTTCATTGCTTTGGCATCAAGATTGATGGACTTCTTCTGTTCTTCATTCCTTGCATCATAATTTTAGTAGGCTTAGTCTATGGTGCTTTCACCATGTTCTAGAGTTCATAGTTGAGTGATTTTAAGTAGATCTTCATTTTATACTTTCAATAGTTGTAGTTCGATCCATCAAACAATGGTGGTCGTTGAGTAGAATGCCCTTGAATTGTGATGAGGGAAATTCTGTTGCCATCTTTGTATAGTGCTCTGACACCAAGTTTATGATCTATAAGGGAACCCAAATACTAGAGGAAGGGTGAATAGTGTTTATAAAATTTTAACAAGAAATATAAATAACTTGTAGGAAATTAAAATGCACAGAATAAATCTCAAAAAATGCAAACACAAACAAAAGAGATTTTATCTTGCTTCGGTTCTTGTGACCTACATCCAGTTCCCAAGCAGTGCGCTTGAGATTTTTCTTATCCTGATTTTGAAACCCCCAAAATCAACTTCAATACACCACTTGACAAACTCATTCACTGAATCTGTACACCTCTTCTTATCACCAAGACGACCTTTCTTTAAATGAATACAAGTTATCCTATAGGCCTTGATTTCAGTATGTGGATGACTCAATAAGGTTCTTATAGGGAGACTTTTAGATTTCTTTACTAAAGATTGAAAATAGAGTGAAGAAGATGAGAAAGCAAAAAACAGTTTTCTGAAGAACAGAATATATTCAGAGTTTTGACAGAATAACTTATGAATGAAAGTGGAGATTGTACCCAGAGATAATACCCCTATTTATAGCTAAGAACAAGGGTCAGTTAGGGTAGTTATCCAAATTAAATTTGAATGAGAAAAAGTGAGAAAAATACCAGAATATCAAAACTGTTAAAAGTCAGAAACTATTCTATTAGTCGACTAGAATAGAAGATTAGTCGACTAGATATAGTATTTTTGCCTATCTAAGTCGACTAGTAGTTAGTTGTAGTCGATTATAACTGAAAAACACAAACAGATAAATCTCTGTAAAACTGGATTAGTCGACTAGGACTTTCAATAAGTCGACTATATATTGGAACATTTGAATAGACAGAGAACAGTTAACTCTCTATAAAGCAGACCTAGTCGACTTGGAGTAAGAACAAGTCAACTAGAGGATTAATTAGTCGACTAGAACTGGGTATAAGTCGACTATATATAGTGTTAATGTGTGTGATCAAGGCCTTTTACAATCTTCAAAAGAATAATAAAAAATACATAAAAATAGTAAAATATCCTTCTACAACCTTGTGCTTCATAAACTCAATGATAGAGTTATATCTTCAACTTTTGAGCATCAAGAAACTTGCACGGCAAGTATGAGGATGTATATGTATATATGAAGAAGATATAATATAATTTGTTATCATCAAAATCCAAGTCCTAACAATTACTATCATTGTCATTATTGAGGTCATATTATCTTAATGTTTCGTTAGGAAAAACAAGCTAATCAACATCAACGAGCACCCACAATTATATAATTTGCTCCAATCACCAAAATGACACCCACACTTGCTTTCATTACCCGTACAGTTGCCCGATAATGGTTTCTATATTAACTTATAGTGAAGATTGTATTGTACCGTTGTGTAACCTCCTCTAGGACTTCCTCATTTTCCAAGCCAAGTATTGCTTCTCGGTATGTATTGTATCAATGGCCCCAAACAAGATCCTTAGTCTTGGTTTAAGAAATTCACCTTTACATGGGTTCTACTAGAGGTCATACAAAACTTTCTTTCCTTTATTGAAGAGATGATTATTGATGATGTTGTTTCTGTTAGATATACGACTCTTCCCTTGATTGTTAAGATTGTGGTGCAAGTCTAGTTTGCTGGGATTTTGAATTAAAATAAAAGAAAAAAGCTCTCATTTTAAATTTTATTTAACTAAGCCAATTTTGACCAAGTCTCAGGATCAGTTGAGAAAATCTCTCAACTGCTCGAATTTTCTGATGAAGTTATTTCAACAAGTAGGGTTTTAAGGTTATAAATAGAACCCCAACTCAGTTCTCAACACAAGTTCTTATTTTCTCTTCTTTTTCTTTGAAATTTTCTTTGAGGCTTACTCTTCGTGAGAAGGGCTTCATCTTAAATTAAATTTTCTTTTCTTTTCTTTATTTTTGGGCAACCATTCTAAATCTGAGCAAAGGCCTGATGCTAGCATCCAAGCTCAGGGACTGATAATTCTGGGGAAGTTTTTACCGCTAGCTGACGGGGTTAATTTGATGTCCGGATGAGAGGGCCGGCCATTTGTCTTCTAAGGCAGTGTATCGCACGACTACATCTCGGAGGCCAACGATCTTACTCTTTATTTTAATTTTATTGCATGTTTAGTGATTGATACACATTTAATTTGATTTGTGCTACGTTTTAATTATTGCATGTTTTAATTAAAAGAAATAGAGATAAAATTTTCAACAATTTAGAAAACAAATAAAGTTTTCCTGTTAATTAATTTTCATGAAAATTAATTAATTATTATTTCTTATAAAATACTTATTTTATGCCATAGAATAGTTATCTAAATTCATACAAGCATACAGTTATATTCCTATGAGTAGTTAATTATTAAAATAATTCTTACAAAAGATATTTTAAATCTATTTCATACTTATTGCATAAAATCTTTCTTACAGACTATTCTATATATTCCTGTAAATTTTGTTTGATTAAAATTATTGTAAAAAATTAACACAAGTTCTTATGATTTAAATTTCTTACAAAATAATTCCTAGTATTTACTAGCAATTAATAATCCAGCCACTACATTTGTAAAATTGATATTTTGCAAATCAAATTATTTTAAATTGTTAGATTCATGTTTTTTACTTAAGAGCTAATTCATTTATTTGGTTCATGTAATAGAATTAATCTTAATCTGTTTCTTTTCTAAGAATAAATTAATTAAGTTCTTGCAAATATCTATTTTGAAAATTAGAGTTCAATTCTTACAAGATTTTCTTTGATTAAAGTTCATAAAAAAATTTTATTCTGATTCTTACAAGTTATTATCCTAATCAAATTCTTACAAAACTGTTATTTGATCTTGAAGATTGTTATTAAATTTTATAAGATCTTATTAAAATTATTTATAAGATCTTATCCTTTTAAATTTTCACAGTACCTTATTCTATTATTTTAATTAGAAGATCTTATCACATTAGATAATTGCAAATCTTATCTTGTTAAATTATTACGAAAATACTTACAAAATATTATCTTATTGAAATTCTTGCAATTACATTCAAAGATTCTTACAAAATCTATTCTTGCAATAATCATTTTTTTGTAATTAAACTTTTTCTGGTTACTGTAATATTTAAACTCTTATCTCTTAACTGTAAGTTAATTAGAAAATAGTTTCATGCAAAAGTAATAATTCTTACTATACTTGTTTATTACATCCAATACATATTTCATAATATAGGAATATTACATTAGAAAGGACATAAATCTTATTGTCTAAATTACGAATGTAATAAATTTCTGAAAAATTTAAGAATTGTTCAATTCCTGCAAAACAAATGGTATAATTGTTGCATGTGAAATTCTAGATTCTATTATATTAATATTGTGGTTCTTTCTCTGATCTACTAAAATACTTTATCACTTAAATTAAATAATAATTCTATACTATTTTTATTTCGGCATAGCCTAATTTAAAATCTACCAAGATAAACTTGCATTCTGACATTTTTAATTGTTGTAGGTACAAGAAACATAGTAGAATTCTTTTTGTTATTTTGACAAACCTATATTACAACAATATTATTTGTATTCTCTTCATGTAGCTGATATAGGCATAAGCTCCTAAGTATCTTTAGATTAATAGGATAAAGAAATTAAAAGGTAAATCATTTCCTCAAAATTTCATGCAATTGGAGTTTAACAAAGGAAGGGTACTCAACGTAATTCTGTCATTAAAGAAATCCAAAAGCAGAAAATCTCCCACCTGAGTTACGCTGACCTGGCCAATTAGACTGATAAAATTGAGATTTTGATTAACCCAATGATTCTAAAATCATTTATTAAATATATCATCAGTCTTTATTCAGCATAACTTTATAAGTGATGTTGTTATTTAGGTTATAACCTAACTTTACCATATTTGGAGACACATGATATGTCTAAGATTATCTTGATTGCATGTTATGTTTGATCTAGTTTTAGCTATCTTTCTTATTTGAGTTTGATGATTGGAACATGCTAAATTAACTAGAATTGAAATCTTAATTTATGCTTTAGGATATCTAGTATGAGTAGTAGGATAAAAAATTTCAAACAATATGATTATGATGAAGTTATAATCAGAGAAAATGTGCTACTTGTGACATTATGTTTGCATCAGCAAAACTTATAATTTGGGCTCATGTAAACATGTATATTAAATCCTATCCATGTGCGGGATAATTATACCGTCATGTGTGACTTTACCCCCATCTAATACTAACTGGGATAATTTAAAATTATACCCAAAACAAAAAATTCTAATATTTGGCTATATAGAACTCCTTATAAAACAAATATCAATTTGTTTAAAAAAAATTATAATCTCCCACTTCCTAAGAGATAAAATTATATATATTATTTTATTTCATTAATGACTTTCAAGTAATAAGATCTAATGATATATCAAGTTAAAATTATCGTCTATAGATTTAACTTATTATATTAAAGTTATATTCATAACTGTCAAAATTTATACATCTCCTATTTAAGTAAATTCATGATTTTAGCAATACTAAAATTATGACAAAATTCTTATCTAATTTGTGAAAATATTTAATATTTATTAAATTATATATATATATTAAATTTGAAATTTTGAAATTATGGGTGCATCGTTCTATAGTTTAAATATTTTAGAATGACTATTACATTTTGCATGGTCACGCACTTCATTTTTTGAAGACTTTACATCTTCACAAAGAATATTATAATTTTACTGTTAATTGTTACTAATTTTTAAATTGTTTAAAATTTCTTTGAAGATTTTAAATGTGACACATTTTCAAAACTAAAGATATATAATGCATACATTATATGCATATATTGTTTGTGAAAATAAAGTTGCATGTACAATGGGAAAATTAAATTTTATATCTTAATCACTAAATAAAAAAAATGATGATTTGTCCAAGATGGAACTTCATGTACTATTAAGAATATAAATGGCAAGGCAAATTATGATGTCTTGCTATCTGGTAAGGAACCAATTTGTAGCCATGTTATAAGATACTAAAATCCAATCTGAGTCATTGATTTCTTAATAGGGCGACTAGAATGGATAATAAATATTTTTCTCTAGTACATGTACATCTCTTAAAGTTTTGATAAATATATGCTAAAACTATATTTTAGATATATCTGAATTACACATTAATACTTAGACTTTGACATTGTGTATTAAAATGATTTTGATAATCATAAATTTCTTAATTATTCTTTATCAAATTAAATATATGTATATACATATATACTTTAAATACTGGAATAATCAAATGCAATGAATATATGCTTTATCATAAACCATTATGGTATAATTTGTTCGTTTTAAAACTAAGGCAACAAGAAAAGCTTTATAACTACTTTATGATTTCAAATAGGGGGTAGACTCTGACAATTACCCAAAAGCTTTATAGGTCTAATAAAAGGTGTCAAGAGTCATAATAATGTAGTCACAAAGAGTTAAATCTCTGACTATCACCACTTGAAAATAAAAGGCTGTTAAGCTATTTGTTTGACCCTGAAAAACATAAAGCTATTCTGATTAAGGGTTTTTCTAGGAGTGTAGTCCTAATTTTATCGAGGGAGATGGGATTAAGCCCATAGTAGAGTTTGTTGGCCCAAAGGCCCATTACTCTAGTTTTGATGATGATCAACTCATGAAGTTATGATTACTAATGATCTTGTGTTTAATTAGTGACAGATTCATTATCAAGATCTTAGTAGGTGTGGAGCTTCAACAAAGGATTTAAAGTCAAGTTGGAAGCTAGCACCGGTTGATTCACGAGCCTATGCATCAAGACCACATCTAGAGATGAGCTCGGTGGATTGCACTTGGACCAAGTCAAGAAGATGAGAAGCCTTCAAGGGAAGACTTCAAGAAGTTGAAGACTTGTGTCTAGGTATAAGATTTGTATTTTTATTTTAGATAAAATGTAAAGGATAGAATAGTTGGTGGATTGCTCAAGTTATATCACACACACACTCTTGATAGAACTCTTGATAGGATTGCTTTCATAAAAGATTTCTATGTCTTAGAAAAGAATTTTTATTTTGAAAAAAGATTTTTTCTTTGTGACAAAATATCTACTTTGGTTTTTGGTATTTCTATTATACACATCTTTAACCAAAACCAAGTTATATGCTTAATAACAAAAACATAGATATATCATTATGATTGTGTAGTGGATTATATCCATACACACTATACTTTAAATGAACTCAAATATCTTATTTTTGTATTTTGTGAAGTTATGAAAAAACAAGTTTTAGAAAAACATATTTTTAGAAAAACAGTTTTTATTGTGATTAAAACTATTTTTTAGATTTACTGTGAATTTATGGGATTTTTATTGTGTGAAAAGACCTATTTTCAAATCCCGTAACTGTGCAGACCTGGAACTGGCTGACAGGCCTTTCCGGTCGACCGAGTCGGTCGACCGCACCATGGCCGGTCGATCTCGCGGTCGACCGACGTGCACAGACTTGTGCACGTCTGGCAGCACAGTGGCCGGTCGACCGGGACGGTCGACCGCTGGAGACTGCGGTGCTCACGGGTAGATTCGGTCGACCGGGCCGGTCGACCGCAGAGCCCCAACGGTCGGATTTTTGACCGTTGGCGGTCGACCGACCCGGTCGACCGACTGTACTGACAGAACCCAACGGCTAGTTTTCTGGCAGCCTATAAATTGGGGTTTTGTCATTGTTTTCAATACAAGATTTTTGGAGACCTTAGAGCCTGTTTTCTCATATTCATTCAGAGGTTTTTTCTCCACAAAAATAGTGAGCTAATACTTCCAATCAAAAGGGAAGATTTTATAAGAGTGTAAAAGTGATTTCTTGAGATTTTCACCAAAGATTCTTTCCTTGCTTTCTCACACAAACACTTGAGCATCCATTGAGCTATTCATTCTATAGGTGTTGTAGTGAGAGATTTTTGTAGGTGATCAAAGTGTTTAGATCACCAAGATTTCAACTTTGTACTTTGAGGAGACGGGCAAGTGTGCTCGTGGTTGTTTAGGGTTCGGGTGCGAACTCTTGTAGCTAGAGGTGCGGCCTCGACGAGCCGGTGGGCTTGTGGTGTGTAAGGGACTAGGGAGTCCGAGGGCTTGTAGGTGTTGCGGCACCAAGGAGAGATCCGTTGGGATCGTGCATAGTGAAAATCCTTCGTGTGTCGAAGGCGGGGATGTAGAGCAAGTGTGCTCGAACCTCGAAACATACCCTTGTGTTTGCGATTGCTCTTTCTCTCTCTCTTGTCTCTTATTTATATCTTGCATTCAATTATCGTCTATCTTTATATGCATGATATTCACTTGTGCTCATATTTGCTATACTTGCTTGGGATTGTTGTTAACACTAGTATTCAACCAAGAGAGCCAACGTGGCACCTCAACCCATTCAAGGGGAATCTAGAGGAGCTTGTCCAGAGCCTCGCAAGGGGAATTCGGCAACACTCTTGTGTTATACATAAGTGTTTAATTAAAAGAAGTTTAATTTGGTCAACTTAGTTTTAATTCCGCATTATTTGTTCATAAGTGACCATTAGATTAGCCATCACCTATTCACCCCCCCTCTAGGTGATCTTACAGAGTTCACCGACAATGAGAACCTAACCTACTTGATTGGGAGCTGGCTCCATGAAAGAGATTCAATGTGGTATAACAAGCTGGACTGGTGATACTCATGTGGAGCATCAACTATCCAGATATATTTATATCATATATGTAACATTGTAGCTACTAGTCCTTCTCTATGGTGATGATGCTCTTATGATACAACTAGGTAAGAATGATTTAAACTTATAATAAGTCCAACGCTTACAGTGTGGAGGGTATAACATCAAGTTGTAGTACCCCTAGGGACTTACCTACGTGAGAGGAACCGTGTCGGAAAAGTTTGGTCAATGTAAAGTTTCTTTCGTGGATGAAAAGTTACAATGGAGCAATTTTGATACAAAAGAGGGAAGAAGGTATGATTCTCCCCTTTGTTTAAGGCTGGGTTCTTCATGTGGCGATTGAGAGTGATTCTTTTTCTACGTTGACCGGCCAACTGTCAAGCTTCTCTTTAGGATGGACTCGAAGACTAATCAGAAGGGAGCTCTATTCTTAACATACTAAGTGTTTAGAGTTCACTGATTACTTTTTTTCTCCTTCTCTCCAAAAAAGCAAGAAGCTTTTAGCTCGAGAATTCTTAGCTCTCAATCTCCAAAAAGCCTCTTTGCTCAAAAAGTCTCCCTTCTCCTTCATAGCTTCTCAGGCTATTTATAGGGAGTCATAGACGTATTATTGTCCCCTAAAATCTCTTCATAATGGGGATTAACTCTCACATTATGTGGGGACTTAATTGACCCAGTAATGTGAGTTAGTTACAACAGAAACGCGGATCTTGCGCTAAACGCGAGACTCGTGTTGCTTGTTGTGGATGTGGGCATCTCAGTAGAATGCGAAGTTGCTCAGACCCGCATTTGAAGTGAGACGCGGGGTTTCTCAGACCATGTGTGAAGTGTAGCACCAAGTTGCTCAGACTTGCACTTGAACTGGGATGCGGGGTTGCTCAGACCCTGCGTGAGACGCGGAGTTCCTCAGACTCACGTTGGATGGGACGCAGAGTTACTCAGACTTGCGTTTGAGTTAAGACGCGGGGTTTTTCTGATCCGCGTCTGAAGTCTTCGTGCTTTTTTGGATGTGATGTTCGCATTTTAGTTGAAACTCGACCTCCGTGTTGAAGTAAGGCTTGCATCTGATGGCTTATCCTTAGTTATTTTTGGACAGCTTCCAGAGTCTCCTCCAAAGTTTTCAAAACTCCGTAGCTGACTAGGACGGATTTTGAAAAACTTTGAAATTCAATTGATTTCAGGCTTCCCATGATTGGATTGACAATCTTTCGAGATGCCCTGAGCTTGATTCTGTCTGGATTTTGATCTTCAAGAGTGTACTGTTGAACTGCTTGAAGCCTTGAAGGAAGATCATCACAAGTATCTTAGAAACTCAATCTAGTACTTGTCATGAACTCTTATTTGTTTGCCGATGTACTATTAAAAGAGTAGAGTTGTTGATTACTTTTATATGTGTATGAACTGATTGCAGAAGCAAAACATACTCTTTGTATGTGAGAATACGCAACTCTCATAGACACGGTCATCATGCTGGTCAAGAGAAGATATAAACTTTAGTGGAGTTGAAATGCGACTCTTAATTGTTGTAGAGATGCGGATCTCAATTGTTATAGAGATATGGCTCTCAATTGCCACAGAGATGTGGCTGTTGATTGCTGTTGAGACGCGGCTCTCGAAATGTAAAAATCACGTTAGATGCTTCCAAGTGCGGACATAGGCGCCACGTGGGACGCGTGTCTGGTTTGGATTGAGCTCAAGATACGTGGCGTGTATCTCGAGCTTTGAATGGCTTATAAAAGACTGGGTCTTTTAATAGTCAATTCACTTTGACTATTCATCATCTTCGATTAGACCCACGTCTAAAGCTCTTAAGATTTCTCAAAACCCATAAAGGTTTGAACTTTTTTCAATCTTTTTGAAGATTTCATCGTCGTAATGGCTCCAAAACCCAAGCTAACAGCTGCTTCTTTAAGCGCCACCACTGCGCCGACCACCATAGGTATTTCTTCTTCTCAGAAAGCCCCCATTTATGGTAGGTGGAATGGCTTCGCCATTGAGAACACGAAGAGGCTCTGGCCTCTTAACTTCCTTTTGAAGTTTCAAAAACTTTTGTTGAAGTTGATCAGTCGACGTGGATCTTACTGGTCCGCATTTGATTTGTGAACACGATTTTTGTGTTAATGAGTAGAATGCGGATCTGGTGATCTCGGCATTTCTTTGCTTTATCAACGTAACCCTTGTATCTGTGAATTGATCTCGAGTCCAGGGGACTCCACGTCTTGAGACTTTCTGAATGCGGGTCTCGTTTGAGTCTATAGACTTAGAGGAACTTTTAAGTAAGGAGTCTAGACGCAGGCTCCAGGTGAGCCTCACATTTTAGGCATAGAACATGGGTCACATGTGTTTGAGCCCCGCGTTTGGACTCTAATACTTAAATGTTATTTCACTGTTTTCAAAGTACAGATACTATGTTCTCCTCTTTACAGTGAGGCATGCCTCGAATCCTCTAACCAAGAGGAATCATTTTGGACATGTTGGTGGCGTCAACCCCAACCTTCTCTTCAGTCTGCGGAAGACTATCCCCACATTTACCAGTACAAACGAGGAACGCCAAGCCTGTTTAACCAAAGGTACCGCCTCTATGTTATGGGAGCTCATCTCAGATGGGAGATTTGAGTCCAATGATCATCGCTTGTTAAAAAGCCAGTGTTCCTTTTTGGAGATGACATCGAAGAGGATGAAGAGATTCTGTATGATGGGAATTACAAGTGGCTCTGTCAAATTGGGGAGCACCGCTTCTTCCTTCCTAACATGGAATGGATGTTTCCATTGTCATACCTACATCACATGTCTCTTCCCTTGTACATGGATTAGGATTTGGTCAGGGCGTAATCAGGCGTCACCATTGGGAGAATTTCTAACTGTGCTGCTTTCCTTACTGGTCATGGTAGAGAAGTTCTTGCACTGTTCTCCGGTTCGATGAAATAAGAGTTTCCGATGGGTGAGACTTCTAAGCAAGCGGTAACTTTTATCAGTCAATTTATGAAAGTAAAGGGTGAATTCCCTTAGTCTGACTTCCAAATGCCTGGGTGGGTGTACACGACGACAACATCATGGTGGGCAAAATGGTCAGTTTCGTCCTCAGAGAATTAGTGGAACCACTGCTCCAGTGCGGGCTCTATCCTGCGTCAGGGCCGTATGCTGCAGAATCATTCTAAGCCACTATAACTTTTTTAGAATTCTTGAGAAGTATAACCCTGATACTTGTATATTTTTCACTCCCGTTGGGAAAATGAGTTTCGCTCTCCACGAGATGTTTGAAGTGTCAGGGCTGTCTATAGGAGATCTGCCATATGAGGAGTACATTCCTAATACTGAGGAATTGCATTTGCTGAAGCAGGATGCACCCCAGGTATACGAGACCTACTAGGAGGTCTTGTGTCATTTCTATATTTGCGCTCAGGTGACCTGATGGAGGTCCAGAGGAGTCAAGCAATTGTCTTGGTCAACTATCTCTTTGGTGGTCTAGAGAAAAAATCGAGCTTAGTCTCTCGATTGGCAGCCAGTATTGACGCTAAAATTGTAGAGAAGATCTCTAAATTTATGACCTCGCATGTGATGGAGTCGAACGAGGACACTTTCAAATCGAATACTGTTTTTGACAGTTTTCACCATTAAGCCAAAATCCCTATTTCAGACATAGCCTTATTGGCGGGGTTTTTAATGCTATGGCTGAAGCGGTGCGATGTGCCCACCTTACCAGATGAGGTCATTGTTGCTAACATGGTCTATCCGGCCGTCCTCCTTGTTCATGGTTGCTTTCCACTATGGTAGGTTGCCTTCAAAGTGGGCTTCAAATTTTGTGCTAAAGCCTTTGCAACATAGTAGAGGAGGAATATATGGAAGGCAACGTGGTTGTTGGCCTAGATGGCAAGCCCAAGATGAAAACGCCAAATCCTCGCGTGGAATTGCCTTACACATATCTATGGCATGGTATGTCATGCATTACCCATCTTTGATGATGGCTGTGCAGTCTTCCTAGGATTCCATGTCATTTGTTCAACAACTAGAGCATTCAACTTGGAATGGCTAGTACATGCTGATGATTCGACATATTCTTTAGAGCAGCATGAATTACCAGTTAGTAAGGGTTTCCCTGACTTTCTTGGAGATTCGTATGGGGATCGATTCCTTGACCGACCCGGTACTGATGGATTCACCATCCTTTCATGGGGGTCTTTTGGTGGCAGGTTAACATTCGCCCTGAGTATTTAGTCTTTCGCTAGCGGAATGTTTGCACCATTGAGCCGTTTTTTTCCAGTCGATTTCCTCGCCAATTTGGGTATGATGAGCTGTATATGGAAAATCCAAACCTAGCCTTCGCTTCAGTTGCAATTTGTACAAAGGGGCGAGGGCATGGTATTTCAATGTGGCTAGAGGAACGGAGGTCAGATTCAACCTCCAACATAAAGTACCGAATTCCTACGCCAGCCTTGGATCATTGTATTTAATAGCAAATTCAGTTTCTGGTTATAACATAAAAAGTACCTGCGTCAAGAAGATCAAGGCTATGTTCCAAGCCAAGAAGGGCTCTAAGAGTTCCCGTCTGAAATGGATAGGTGAATTTCTTCAGGCTGAGCGCGAGGCTGATCCAATAAGGGCTGCTGGACACAGAGAAAAGCTGGCTAAGGAGTCTCATCAAAGAGGCTCGCGAGAAGTTACGAAGCATGCTAAATCTCAGTTTACTGAGCCAATTCATGCAGGCTCTGAGGAGGATGAGGACTCCGAGGTCCCTTTACTTTCAAGAAGTCACCGAACAAAGGTTCCTGTGGTGATCATGATGGAGGCGAGGCTGACGGAAGTCATAAGAAGACAGACTTCTAGTGAGGGGCCCGTATCAATATCTACTGAGGCTATTCCCTCAAGTTCCTTTCAAGGTGAAGGGATGAGTGTCGACCCCATTGACATTCACCCAAGCTCCTCAGTTGAGATAATGCCCTCATGGAAGTTTTGGAGCAAAGCCCCATTACAGGGCTTGTTAGGATTAAGCTTCCTACTATAGGAGTCTGTCCTACTCCTGTGTCATCCTCGTCTTCGAGCGAGAAGTTGGATTATTTGGTAGATAACGACGCTGACTGGGATGATGTGCATTCTGCTCTAAATACCAGCAAACATTCTCATTTGGCTGAAGAGGAGATGCAGGTAGCTGCTCCTGGAATAAAGTCATGTTCTGGAGAAACTTCAAATGTTGAGGGTATTCTTTCCTCTCAATCATCATTTTCCTCTTTTTTTAGGCCCGTGATTAACACTGTTTAGTTAAAATGACTGCCAGATATATCATGCCAGTCCAAGCAGAGGTCATTATTTAAGAAGCCGTCACAATTCTGGCTTCCAAAACACTTGTGGTGACCTTAGAAATGAGAGAATTGATGGTCCAGCTTGCGCCTGTACTCCTCTGAGGGACAAGTGCTCCACCTCCTCCTTGTGAGAGCACCACTACCAACATTGTGGGGACTGGGTCTGGAAGTGCTCTACTAGTACCGATGCTAGTCACAGATATCATGAAAGAACTTACCCTCCAAATAGAAGGCAATTCTTTGTTATAATGAGGTATTGCATCAAGTTGATACTCTCTGGGTGAAGTCCTTTCGAATTTGTGCGATCACTCCTTGAGAACTGATTGAAAACATCAGACAGACTGGAGGTTCTGATCATATAATAGTGTATTAGGCATTAGTTGAGCGACTGAGCATATATTCAGAGGATCTTAGAAACCTAGAGAGAGCCAATCTGATTACTGATGCTCAACAAGTGTCAGAGGACCTTCGTATCAGGCAGAAGAAGGAACGAAAAGAGATTGAAGAACGGATAACTGAGTACACCCGCTATATTGATATTTCTAAGGTTAGCTATCAGAGCTTAACTGATGACCTCCTTCAATTTGAAGTTGTTTCCAAAGCTATGGAGGATGTTATTGTAAGTGCTCGCATGGCGATTGCTAAAGCGCAAGCCTTAGTACAAGATAATAAGCTGAAACTTGCAAATGAGAAAAAGAGGGTGGAGGAGCTTGAGACCACTAGGCATCGGGTACAGAAAGAGCTTGACGACTAGTCTTCTAAATTGGAGACTTTTCGGGCACAATTAATTACAAAGATCCTTTTGTCTAATGAGGAAATGAGGGCCCAAGCCTTGGCTGAGGTTGACGCGGTGCGTAAAAGGGATATCTGATTAGTCTTTAATATTGCATAATTTTTACCGCATATGCACATTTATCTTAAATAAAATACTACTAATAATGGTTTGCTTATGTGATCCTAAGTCCATGGTATACAATGAAGAAGAAGACCCTAAATCACCATTTAATGGGTGAGTAAAGGCCTACAAAGTAGCCTTTGACCTTAGAAGGAGATTCTGTCAGACCAGGGAGATCAAATCCAAAATTCAGAAGATCCAACTGATAGGGGACTGAAGCGACTGCACGTAGCAGGTGACGCTGCACGCGCCGCCCTGATATAGCCATGAAAATGTAGCTCTGACTATGTTTTCGCGGCCGTACTGGCGCGTCGTGCCAGTGCCTCAGGCCAAGGGTTTGCCTCCTGGCCCCCTTTCTCCCGGTGCTTATAAATACCCCCTTTGGGGTTCTACAGAGAAGATATCCAGAGTTTAGAGTTGTATTGTACTTTGTTTCTAGGATTGTAGTTGTTTTTATTTTTTCTCCTTCTTTTAGTTAGTTTAGCCATTAGAGTGAAAGAGAGAGAGTGTGTAAAAGTTGTATTTGAAGGTGACAAGTTTATACAAGTAATACTTCTCTTTTTTCTTTTCATTTACTTGGTGTTTTCATTTGCTTTTACTTTCTTGCTTTAGTGTAATATCTCTTCTCTTTACTTCTTCTCTCTTATTTTTTCTTTTCTTACTCATGTCTAACTAACTCTTTCATTGTATGGCTAACTAACTACTAACCCACTAATCTCTAACAACTAGATTGATAACCCAAATAAGTCAACAGTGTCAAACAAGCCTTGTGCAAATGAGAGCTATGACATCTTAAGTTGAGGGTTCTAACTATAACTTACTTTAAGTATTCCCTTTCTTATATTTTATTTTTAACGATTTTTGATCTATAGATTGTAAGCTTTACTTATTTTTGTAAGTTAGGGAATTCCTATTAATCTTTGCCGGTACCATTAGTGTACTTATTTCTTTCCTTATTCTCGCCTTCAATTGGATCTTGATAAGGGAATGTTCAAGTTTTTATCGTGTAAAGCTAAGTTAAAGAAAGCACTTTCACTCAATTTTCACGTGAATAGTTCCTATGCATAAGGGTTATGCTTGCCTATGATCCATCGTGAGGCTACATCTTCAAGAAGTTAGAGATTAGTGGGAGCACTTAGTAAAAAGTTAGCCATGCTTTTTTACCATTAAGAAAATTTACTTTTACAAAATTTCAACCAAGTCTTTGAAATATCATTTGTTTTCTTATCAATTCTTTATTTGAAACAAAGATCTTTCTCTTTACTTTGAACAACAAAGCCGCATAAAATCTTCCATCCCTCTCCCTCCTTGTGGATACAACCCGTATAGCCACTTTGCTACTACGGAAGAATCGCAGAAGCAGTAACATCGACCCACATTCATTTAATTATATTTGTGCATGATTTTTGCCAATCAAATTTTGGTGTCGTTGCTGGGGAGGGACGGCTATATCACTCAAAACTAAAGATTTTTCTTTGTTTTTATGTGTAGGAGAAGCACCAAGAAGCTAACTACTACGAGAAGCAAGATTGGTGGCCGGAGACCATTACACGAGGAATTCATTTGCCCTCGGGGAATTCGTGTAAAAATGAATTTCTCCGATTGAAGTACTAACGAAAGATCTTTTGCAGGGTTGCCGAAAATCGCTCAAATTGCTTTCTCAAATTTTTAGTTTATTTGTATGCTTCGCCTTTACACTTATAATAATTCAACAGAAATCCATTTATTGCTAAATTGAAAATCGAATTAGACTTTTGCATTTAGGGCACGTCTCTATTTCAATTCATTTCAATTTCTGTTGAAGACTGCTGGAGAAAAGGTACGTATGCATTCATGTAGAATAGGACCAACATTTGGAGTGATTTATCGCTTTGAGTGTTATCTTGTTGTGAATATATTGTACACTTGTACAATTGACATTAAGGGCAAAACCTCAAATAAACAAGATAAGATAGGAATTTCATCACCATTCCTTAGCCCAAAAACTATCTCCAAGTGCACTCACACAACCAAGCCTTAACTAAAAATTGATAGACGTTGGCCCTAGGGACATCTCGGACTCACTAAGAGATTAACTGAGGGTGAAAATTGTAAGAACTATACTCCTACAAAATCAGTGTCTAAGGAAAGTGGATTGAGAGATTAAGCCTCGAAAGCTCTGTGGTTTGGCGTAATTAAGGACCGTGGCTCACGCCCGGATACCTCCCATCGATTTTGCCTTTTCTTGGCCGATTAGCTTGTAGTCGAGTTCGTGCAACAATCTCCCTGAAGAATCGACCAGTTAGGAGTTGTCTAGGTCCAGGTACCTTAGACTAAGACTTGGTGGTTGTTTTTCTTTCTTTTGTTTGTTTTTTATTCTTTTCGATTGTTTGTTATCTATACGTTATTTGTGGTGTGCTGTATGCAAGAGTGGGTGAGAGATCATGTAACTTTCAGATTAACTAGAAATACTTCTCTACCCTTGCATTTAGAACTAGTAATGGCATCGCTACAGGACAGGTTTTACCCGATCAGAATCTCACTACCATCTTTTATTAAACTTCCTGAGGCGAATGGAAATAACTTTGAGTTAAAGCTCCAGTTCATCAACACCCTTTCAAAATTTCATGGTTTAGAATCGGAAGATGCATACTTCTTTGTTAGGAATTTTGAAGACGTATGTCTCATGTGCGCATTCCCTAGTTAGGAGATAATGCCATTAGGTTATGTTTCATTCCCTTCTCCCTAAAGGACCTAGCTAAAATATTGTTGTACAGTTTGGTTGTAGATTCAGTAACAACGTGGGACGATTTCGTCAAGGCCTTCTTGAAGAAATTTTATCCAATCTACAAAACTGCCCTCATTAGAAAGAATATCATGCAGTTCAGGTAAGAACAGAGGGAACCATTTTGGAGATATTTTGAGCGATTCAAAATCTCCTAGCTCAGTGCCCTCATCACGGTGTAGAGAAATGACGTCATTGCCATATTCTCTATGATGGTTTAGATTATCAAACCAAAACCCTATTAGAAACCATGTGTCAGGGAGGGTTCTTACAAAAAGATGAAAAATCAGGATTGAAATTTGTTGGAGGATTTAGCTGAGAAAACCCTGCAATGGGAGCCTACCTCAAAAAAATCAAGAAATTCACAGTCAATAGCTTCAAAAGGAGGGCTCCTATCCTTAGAATCATCCATAACTGCAGAAACTAAGATTGCTAGCCCGATGAGGAGAATAGAGGCTTTAGAAACAAAAGAGTCAGCCAATGTCAACCAAATCAACCCACTACCAATTAATAATCTAGGTTGTTCATATTGTCAGGCACTAAATCATGTCTTTGAAGATTGTCTTATTTTCTAAACTCACCAGTGCCGCCGGAATACATGAATGCGGCCTACTCACGGCCGCCGCATAATCCTTACTCATAAACATACAATCTCGGTTGGAGAAATCACCCAAATTTCTCTTGGGCCCAAAACAATTCTCCTAAGCCAAATTTCCCCAATCATCTCCACCATCCCAATCATCCAATGAATTTTTCCAGTCAAGCTCCATCTTCCTCCTACCAAAGTTCACCAATTGAGAAGAAATTCAGTAAATTGGAGGAGAGCATAGAGGCTTTTATGAAGTTCTAAACCGCCTTCATGCAAAATCAGGGACAAACATTAAGCAACCAGTCACAGGCTATATCGAGATTAGAAATGCAAATGAGTCAATTGGCTAACTCTCTAAGTGAAAGACCAAAGGGTACCTTACCTAGGCAACCGCTAGTTAACCATAAGAAATCTAATCAAGCGTATGAAATTCAGGATCCTTCGATCAACCAGTGCAACGTTATTCATACTCTTCGGTCAGGAAAGAAGGTGGGCAACCAGGTCTACCAACAAAAAATCCTTCCCACATTGATCCTGCTCCTACTTTCACATCTGCCAGCTCCCCCCAATCTGCCCCACAAACGTCTGACAAAGACACAACTGCTGAATAAGTTCATAAGCCTATAGCACCTTTCCCAATAGGCTTAGGAACAATAATAAGAATATGTACATGGAGAAGATACTTGAGATGTTTAACCAGGTCAAACTGAATGTACCTCTTCTTGATGCTATCCAATAAGTCCCAGCCTATGCCAAATTTCTTAAAAATATGTGTATAAAGAAGAGAAAGACAAATATGCCCAAGAAAGTGTTCTTGGCAACCAACATAAGCGAAATTCTGTCTGGTCCCATTCCAGTGAAATACAAAGATCCCGGATGTCCCACAATTCATTGCACCATAGGACAAATAGAAATTAGCAGAATACTCCTTGACCTGGGAGCAAGTATCAACCTGCTACCTCTCTCAGTATACCAGCAACTTGGGATGGGCGAGCTGAGTCCAACACGAGTCAACATTTAGTTAGCTGATCGATCTGTGAAAATCCTCAAGAGGAAATCACAAATGTCCTTATCCGGGTCAGAGATTTCATCTACCCCGTTGACTTCATTGTGCTTGAGACCCAATAAGTGTCAAATCCGGGGTTTCAAACTCCGGTCATCTTAGGGTGTTCATTCCTTACTACAGCCAATGCCATAATCAACTGTAAGAACATGTCCATGGTATTGACCTTTGGAGACATGAGGAAGGAAGTCAATATCTTCAATCTTAGAAGACAGCCCAGGTATATAAATGATAAGACTTTTGAGGTCAATTCCATTGAAAATTTGACCAGTGAGTACGAAGAAAGCATTGAGAGTGGGTACAAGTTATATTTGAAGGTGACAATCTTATACAAGTAATATTTCTCTTTCTTCTTTCCAATTACTTGGTGTTTCATTTACTTTTACTTTCTTGTTTTAGTATAATACCCCTTCTCTTTACTTCTTCTCTCTTGTTGTTTTCTTTTCTTACTCATGTCTAACTAACTCTTTCATTACATGGCTAACTAACTACTATCTCACTAATCTCTAACAACTTGACTGATAACCCAAATGAGTCAATAGTGTCAAACAAGCCTTGTGCAAATGAGAGCTACGATATCTTAAGACGAGGGTTCTAACTCTAACTTACTTACAAGTATTCCCTTTCTTATATTTCATTCTTAATGGTTTTTGATTTATAGATTGTAAGCTTACTTGTTTTCATAAGTTAGAGAAACTCCTATTAATCTTTGTCGATACTATTAATGCACTTGTTTCTTCCCTTATTCTCGCCTTCAATTAGACCTTGATAAGAAAATATTCAAGTTTTTGTCGTGTAAAGCTAAGTTAAAGGAAGAACTTTCACTCGATTTCTACGTGAATAATTCCTATGCATAAGGGTTATGCTTGCCTATTATCCATCATGAGGTTACATCTTTAAGAAGTTAGAGATTAGTGGGAGCACTTAGTAGAAAGTTAGTCATACGTTTTTGCCATTAAGAAAATCCACTTTTTCAAAACTTCAACCAAATCTTTGAAATATCATTTGTTTTCTTTTCAATTTTATATGAAACAGAGATCTTTCTCTTTACTTTGAACAACGAAGCCGCATCAAAGCTTTCATCACTCTCTCTCCTTGTGAATACAACCCGCATAGCCATTTTGCTACTACGGAAGAATCGCAAAAGCAGTAACATCAACCCACATTCCTTTACTTATATTTGTGCATGATTTTTGTCGATCAATATCTAGCACCTCAAGGAGCAAATACAATCTCTTACTGAGCAAGAGTGACTTTACGTTCCTCCTTTTGTTTTGTAACGCTCCATCTTATTGAATAAGAGAGTGTTTGAATCACTATTTAATTTTTATATAAATAAAAGTGATAATTTTGCCTTCGTCTTGTCTTAACTTTCTTTTTGTATTTCATAAATTTGACAAATAAAAGTGATTTACTTTGATTGCTAGAGGTGACCATTAATATAGCAACTCAATGTTTGAAAATTTCGTCAAGGAATTTGAAAAGCTTACTGTCACAGGTGTGATGTTAACTTGACAGGAATTGAATTCGTGATTTGATCAAATTTTATGGACTTGTTATCCTATTGATGAGAATAATAAGTAGAGTTAAATCCAATGGGGATTTATGAAAATTTTTACCATCAAAGGTGTAATGTTAACATAATGGGTTAGGATTTGCAATTGGAATCAAATTGTATTGTCAGAGGTGTGATATTAAGTTGACAAGGATATGAATGCTAGAGGTGTGATATTAACTTTGCATTTAGGGGATCTTGTTTTCATCGAGAAAATTGAGAAAATTACTGTCGTAGGTTTAATATTAACTTAACATCAAGGTAAATGCTAGATGTGTGATATTAAGTTAGCATCAAGGAGATCTCATTTTTATCGAAAATACTGGGAAAATCGCTATTATAGATTTATTATTAACTTTACAGTGAGGCTAATGCTTGAGATGTGATATTAACATAGCATTTTACTATTTTCCATTGAAAATTCAATAAAGGAAAAACTTACAAAATTGTGAGAATATTGCAAGTAATTAGAAGAAAAGATATAATTATCTCTTCTGAGATTCTGGGGAAGTGTGCTAGTGGAAGTCTGATCAGCGTACGACCACTTTGTTCCGTTGATGATGTGATCGATGGAGTCTTTAGGAATTCCTTCTCGCCTGGTTTTGGTGATTCCTTAAGAGAGGAAGATCTTAGGGTACTAGCACCCTGAATTTAGAAAGTAATTCTCTAAATTCCTTGGAAGTGAGAAAAGTAGCTCTTTTTTTTCTCTTTCAGTTTGTCAGCCAAACAGCCCAATCAGCTAAAAACTCTCTGCCAAAAAAAGTCTCAGCCCTGAGCTTATCATAAGAATAAGCTATTTATAGGCTTTTGAGGGGCGTAACTGCCCTTAGTACTCAGTAAAGTCTGATAACAGCTAGTTAACCTTGTACCAGAGGCTATTTTGAGCTTCACGTGAGGTTATAAAGCCTCATGCGAAGCTAGGTGCAAGCTTTATGTGAGGCTAGACAGGCTCGTGTGAGCCTAAAACTGGCCTTCTGACCTGGCCTTCTCTACTTTACGTGGGACAAAGTGGGCGGGTGTAACTGCCCACTTAGAGTGGCATTAATCCCACTAACATAGTGGGTTTTACCCACTAAATACTAGGTCAAACATTGACTTGGCAAACCTCTCTTAGGAGTGTGGGAAGCTTCAATAAAAGCTGGGATTAACTTTGCGCGGGGCTAGTACAGCTTCTCAGGTGAAGCTTCAAGAAGCTTCAGGCGAAGCTATAAATTAGCTTCATCAAGAGACTTGCACTTTGCAGAGCTATGAAGAGCTTCAAGAAAAGCTGGGATTAGCTTCGTGTGAGGCTAGTATAGCTTCTCAGGTAAAGTTACAAGAAAGCTTCAGGCGAAGCTATAAATTAGTTTCAGGTGAAACTATAGTTAGCTTCAGGCGAAACTAAAGACTAGCTCTTTGCATAGCTATGAAGAGCTTCAAGCGAAGCTCACAAGAAAAGCTTCAGATGAAGCTTGTATTAGCCTCAAGTGAGGCTAGAAATTAGCCCACTATAAAGCTTAATGTGAAGCTATAAACTTAGCCTTTTGCAAGGCTACAAAGCTTCATAAGAAGCTAGTCCCTTGGGGCTCATGTGAGGTTAAGTATTGAGCTGATTTAGCCTCATAGACCTACTTAGCCTCTTTAAAAAGCAGTACTTGACCTACTGTCTACTTTACTGGATCACTAGGGTCTAAGTTTCTGCTTTGTCCCTCGGGGTGGGTAGACCTGGTCGACAGCTTGTCTATAACTTATCTTTTGTAAATGTCGATAAGTTAGATATTGTTCAGACCAGTTGAAGAGTTGTCTAGAAGTTTATCTTTTTAGAGTGTAATCATTGACATCTCGGCTTCAATGAGAAGGCTCAAGGGAGAATCATTGTCATAGGTATAGTATTTAACTTAACAATGAAATGGATGCTAGAGATGTGATATTTAACTTAGCATCGAATGTCCCATTTTTGGTGAAAAAATAAGAGAATCATTGTCATAGGTGTAGTGTTACTTAACAGTGATTTTATATTGCGATATGAGCAATTTTGGTCAAAGGTGTAACTTAACCGAAAATTTTGTGATTTGAGCAACTTCGTGGACTTATCATTCTATTGAAGAGATTGATAAGCTAAATTTTTGGTCAGAGATATAGTATTTAACTTAACCAAGAAATTTGTGATTTGAGCAATTTGGTCGGAGGTCTAGTATTAACTTAACCGAGAAACTTGAGATTTGAGTAATTTTGGTCAGAAGTGTAGTATTAACTTAATCAAGAATATTTACAATTGGAGCAATTTGGTAGATTGTCATTCTATTGAAGAGAATTGACAAGTTGAAACTTTTGTCAGAGGTGCAGTATTTAACTTAACCGAGAAATTTACGATTAAAGCAATTTGGAGGACTTGTCATTCAATTGAAGAGAATTGATAAGCTAAAATTTTGGTCAGAGGTGTATTATTTTTAACTTAATCAAAAATTTGCGATTTTAGCAATTTAGTAGATTTGTCATTCTATTGCAGAGAATTGACAAGTTGAAATTTTATCCTCTGGGGCTATCGAAGGAAATCACTATTAGAGGTATAATGTTAATTTAACAGTGGGGTATGTCAGAGGTATAATATTAACTTGACATGTTTGATTTTGTGATTATTTCGCTGGGAAATAATTACAACTTTTTTGAGGTCTTCCATTCCATGAACGGGAATTGGTAAGGATTTTGGAAGGGAAGCGGGATCAGGTCCCTCAGGATTTTTAGCAAACCCTCAGCTCTCAATGAATTTGGTATTCCATTACTAACTACCATTTGAGTTGGGCTAGTCATGCGATTCCCCTCAGCATGATACGTTGTTGAGATTTTCTGTTGGACTTAACGTCAAAAGTTTCCTATATCCTTTAGCCGTCAGAGGCGTTGAATGTTCATAGATAAACTAGAGAAGAGTGACAAGGCTAAAACTTGACATTTTGCCTTTGTCCTTTCTTCAATGTTTACATCATGCATTATGATACAACCAATATTCAATCGTCTTGGCATCGATTGATCGTGATGCGATCCATTAAAGGAAGAAGCTCTTCTTGAGCGCTCTTCCAAACATCTTGAATCTCAAAATTTGATCAAAGGAGTGGTATTAACTTGATCATGAGAAGGGTGGCAAGGTTAAAACTAAAGTTTCACACTTTGTTTCTTCTATGTTAACAATATGCGTCGTGATGTCAACAATGATCAATCAGCTCGGCATCGATCGACCATGATGTGATTCATTGAAGAAAGCTCTTCTTTGGTGCTCTTCCAAACATATTAGGTATTAAAGGTTTGATCAGAGATGTATTATTATCTTGATTGTGAGAAGAATGACAAGGCTAAAATCAAAGTTTCACACATTCTCTCTTCTTTGGTGATCCGTTGAAGGAAGAAGCTCTTCTTTGGGGATCTTTCAAACATCTTAGATCTTGAAGATTTGATTAGAGGTATAGTGTTAACTTGATCATGAGAAGAATTCTTTAAGGATAGTACTTCTTCAAGAACCTTCCACTGATAGACATCATGAGTTTATCGTCGTCCGAAGTTATAAGGCAGTAGGCTCTATTTGAGTAGACTGACTTCACTACAAATGGTCCTTCTCATTTAGGTTGGAGCTTTCTTTTCGTCTTATGTGTCATAACCATAGGTCTTCTGACAGCTAAGAAAAAGTCACCTTTCTTAAAATCCGTTCTCTGGCTTTCTTATTGAAGGCTCTAGAAATCTGAGCTTGATAGAACCCGATTTGCTGCTGGGCTCCCAGATAATTATCATCTAAAGCTTCCAACTTCTACGGGCGCAATCGATGCTTTTTCTCGTCTGCCATCTTGGTTGCCCAAAGCAACTCGTAAGATGGAATCTGTAGCTCCAGTGGGAGTACAGCTTCACATTCATACACCAAGAAAAATGACATAGCTTTCGTCGGGGTTCTCACTGTTGTTCGGTAAGCCCACAAATATTCGCCAAATTTATCATCCCATCGCGTTAACTTTTCAAGATGAATTTCTTGAAGGCTTCTGCAAGATCATTAGCGGCTAGATAGTATGTCATTGATGACACACTTTGGATTCTGAATTTATTTATAGAACCTCTAGAATGCTTGGCTAACGAATTAGGGTCCATTATGTGGACGATTCGTCAGGGTACACAAAGCGGTAGAACGCATGATATTTGATGAACTTGGTCCAGTTGGTGTTTTTACTTTCTTCAGGAGAACTTCTGCCCATTTAGAGAAGTAATCTGTATGGTCAAGATGAAGTGATATCCTTTGGTTGTTGGAGGACTGATGGGTCAAATCACGTCCATTCCTTACATCTCAAATGGCCATGAAGAGGATTGGGATGAATATTTCCCGAACACATGATGGACGAAGTCACCGTAGATCTGACAGGCATGGCATTGCTTAGCATAGGCGATGGCGTCAGGGATTATCTTCGGCCAGTAATAGCCAAGTCTTCTAAACCATTCTCCGAGCTTGGTCCGGGTTGGTGAGCTCCGCACATGCCGTCATGAGGTTCTTTGAGTGCATTATGCCTCTTTGTGTGAAAGGCATTGGAGTAAGATTCGATCATACGATCAGCGATATAATATTTGCATGATCATATTATAATAGAATCGAGGAGCTTTCCTTCTGATGGCTGCTACTCTATGGGGTCGTCAGGCAATATGCCATATAAGACAAAGTCAATGTAGGGAATCCCTAATCCCTAGGTTTGAGACTTGTCAAAGTCTCGAGAACCTCTTTGACTTGAAGGTCTCTTCTTGGAGTTCTACTGTCTTTAAGGGCGAATTTGCAACAGTATAAGTCGTGACTGTAGACAAGTACTCTCTCTCCGTGGATCTAGCGGAAGGGCCAATAAAGCGGCGAGGGATGCCAGTGCATCTGCATGTGCATTCTATTGACGTAGTATATGGTCAATATAGAAGTTTTCAAACTTCTCTGTCTGATAATGGCCATGTTGTGATAGGGTGCCAAGTCTCTGCCTCGGACTTCATACTCCCCACGAACCTGGTGGACGATGAGCTTTGAGTCATCATATGCTTTGAGAGTTTTGACCCAATCTCCTCAGGAGTTGCATTCTGATCAAGAGAGCGTTGTATTCTGAGACATTGTTGGAACACGGCTCAGTTAACGAGAATACACGAGGGATCACATAGCTATATGAGAGATAAGTACTATCCCCACACCTGGGACGATATTTCCCTCAGGGTTTGACCTTGAAGCTCCCGTCAAAGAATAGTTCCCACAATTGTTCTTTGATTAGTCTCTAATTTTGCATAATTTTCATCACATTCTCATATTTATTTAATAATATATTCTGCTAATAATACCTTGCTTTCTTGATTCTAGATCCATGGTGTGCAATGAAAAGAAGACCCTAAATCCCCACTTAATTGGTGATTAAAGGCCTATTAAGATAGCCATTGACCTAGGAGGCTGATTTCGTCAAAACCAGGGGCTGAAAACCAGAAATCGGGTACAAGAACTGACAGACAGAACAGGACAACGCCGGCTCAAAGCGCCGTGCGCGTCTCCCCATGGAGGCTGCAGATCCACGGCCTAAAAGGGCTGGCCGCGGGCGTACGGCCGCCACCAGGCCCAGGATTTTGGCCACTGTTCCAGCCTGGCTCCTCTCTTCCCTAATGGCTATAAAAACCCCCCTGGGGTTCCAAAGTTGGGATATATATAGAGTTTAGGATAGTTTCATTTTCATGTTGTAGTTTGGGTAGTTTAAGTTTAGGTTAGTTCTTCTTCCCATTGTATTTTCCATTTTGTTTTAGATCTTGTATTAGGAGAAAGAGTGATACATGAGTGAAATGCAAGAGTGCTTGTAATAGAAGAAAACAAGCTAAAAGGAGCTCTCTTTACCTCTCTTTGTTTCTATCAACTTCTTTTACATGCATAGCTATCTTTTCTCTCATGGCAACTAAGTACTAACCACCACTTGCTAACTTCTTTTATGATAATCCACATGAATCTAATAGCCTCGATTTGGCCTTGCTCTTGCAAGAGCCATTGATGGCTCATGATGATGATCTCTAACTTCCCAACCACTAACAAGCTAACATTACTTTACTTCATGCTTTCTCTTATTGGGTTTTGATGATTTAAGCGTAGCTTGCACTTGTTTGTTGCGTTGGTTGTGATTGTTGGCCCAAAGGCCTTCCACTCTAGTTTTGATGATGACTCACTCATGTAGTTATGTTTACTAATAATCTTGTGTTTCTAAGTTTCAGATCATTAGCAGGTTTTAGTTTTGATGATTACTTCAACAAGGGTTTTGGAAGCATATCATGGTGATTCCGGTGTCAAAGCTTCAAGATTATACCTTTGCACTTGGAAGATCACGGTTTTGGGAGCTAGTCTACTTGAAGATAGAAGATCTACAAGCAAGACTTAGGTATCCTAGTTTAGATAGAGTTTTTAGATCCATTTGTAAAGCTTAGTTTAGTTGATATGCTCAAGTGCACAACACCAAGTTTTTGTTTTGATATTTGGTTTTCATGAATAGTTTGATCAAACAAGTTTTCATATTCTATATGTATAGTAGATGATTTCTTTCTATACATACATGCGTTAACCTTCAAGATAAACTTATTTTGATATTTCTATTCATGTTTGGAAAATCATGTTTGATAAAAATACATGTTTGGTTTTTGATTGAATCGGTTTTGGATTTCAAGGCTTGACACCCTTCTATAGTTATTATCATAACTTTTTATTTTTATATTCAAATAACATGATTTAATTTCATCTCAAAGATAACTTTCAGATCTAAATTTCTTATTTAATAACCATTTCCTGATTCTAATTTTAAAGTTGTCAAATATTTGGTTGAAATCTGTTCTTGTTCTGAAAACAGTTTACAGTTTCTGTTTTGATACCTTTTAGTATTTTATTGATAACTTTTATTCTGAATTGATATTGATTTGATTTAAGTTGCATTAGAAAATAGACTTCAATATCTACAACTTCATCCTATATACTTATTTTCCAAATTCGAACGTTTTAGACCTCAAAATGCGTTCCAACCTGACCTATTTTTGCTGTCTGCCAGTTTGGGCCAGTCGACTGGGACAGTCGACTGGGCCAAGCGGCCAGTCGACCGACCCGTCGACCGGACGTGCACAAACTGTGCACGTCGGCCAGTCGACCGGCCAGTCGACTGTACTGAAACAGGTTTGGTCTCGGGTTGTTTACCAGTCGACCGCCAGTCGACCGCAGCTGTCAACGGTCAAAAATAGCCGTTGGACGGTCGACCGGCCAGTCGACCGACCGCCTGTCAGGCTGACACGTCAGCCTAACGGCTAGTTTTTGTATAGGGCTATATAAACCCATTGTTTGAGTTTTTGGTTAAGATTTTTGTGCTAGTTTTTCCAGATCTTTTTCATTGTTTAAAAGTGTTTTCAAAAGAGTTTAAGTGCTAAAAGTGATTCATCTTTATTTGTTTTGTGTTTTGGAAATCAAAGAAATAGGATTTGGGATATTTGTGTTGATTTTCATTCTATATCTTTTGGCAAGAATTTTCCCAAGTATTTTTTCTTTGTTGCTTGTTTCCAAAACACTTAGTTTCCACTTGAGCTATATCTTCTATCCTAAGTTATTAGGATCTTTGTTTTGTGTGGAAAAAGAAAAGAGAAAAAGAAAGAAGAAGTGTTTGAGGTTGTTGTTGTAACCTCTTTATTGTAAAACACCCTTGTTATTTGTGAATCCCTCTTAGGTAGAGGTGATCGGTGATTGAGTTTGTTGTGAGCCTCTTCGTTAGGGTTGGGGGTTTGTTGTATTTCGGCTACGGGCCGTATACCTCTTCGGTAGAGGTGTGGATTGTGGTTGTATAGCCTCGGTGGCTTTGTAAGGTTGAGAGAGGAGTTTGGTACTCCTATAGTGGATTGGGAAATCCTACACGTGGTGTAGGCGGGAATGTAGAGCTAGGGCTCGAACCTCGAAACACATCTTGGTCTTTGCGTTTGATCCAATTTCTCTCAACTCTACTCTTTTTACATTTGTGCAAGCATCATCCATTCATATCATCATATATACTTGCTTGTGTTTTGAGCATTGTTTCATATGCCTTGCATATATTTCTATTGCAATTCATCTATACTTGCTTGGCTTAATTGTTGCATTGTATTGCTATATCCTTGATTGCTTGGATTGCTTGTGTGTGTGTGCCTAACTTATACTCATCCAACAAGAGCTTCACATAGCACCTCAACCCATTTTAAGGGAATCAAGAGGAGTTAGTTCAGAGCCTCGCAAGGGGAATTCGGCTACACTTGTTGAATTGTATTAGTTTGTCCAACACTTGCATTAGCTTCCGCTTTTAGAGCATTAGAGTTTGCATTTAGCCTTAGATTAGCATTTACACCTATTACCCCCCCTCTAGGTGTTTTTTCAATTGGTATCAAGCTAGTGCTCCTGATATTAGGCTTACATCCTAGGAGTGATCCATTTGCTTGCTAATCTCTTTTTGCATAATACTTGTTTGCATACATTTAGTTTATCATGGACTTCATGACCCACCTATGTATGATGCTCCAACATTCTTATTTTGGAAGACTAAATGTCCATTTACCTTCAAACCCTAGGTTTACATACTTTCCTTGCGGCTACCAAGAAATGCTATCTTGGTAACCTCATTCATATAGGGGCCAATGCACAAGCCCTTGAGGCTATTAGAAGCACTTTATCTAAAGATTATCTTTACATGTTTCTAATATGATTCCGCTTTGTAGTGTGGAACAAATTGACAACCACAACCACCACCTCCGAGCTTCAAGTGCCATTCACTAGAGGAGGAATCTAGTGGAGAATCCGATTCTCAATGCTTCATGTCCAAGGGAATGACTCCCTTGAGGTACATTCGGAACCCTACTTAGATTGTGATGATAGTGCTAGTTCTTCATGATGATAATATTGATTCCCATGCCTTAAATGAAGAACTTTCTATTGTGTGTGAAAAATTAATTAAAAAGTATAAGATTTTGAAAAAGAAAAGTCTAGAATTGAAAATGAAACAAGTGTTTTGCATTCTAGACTTGATAATGTTTTACAAGAGAAGGATGAGGTTTCTAGTGAATGTGACTCACTTAGATCTCAACTAAGTCTTGCACTTAAAGAAAATGATTTTTTAAAAGTCTAAAAATAATTGGAAAATGCCTTGAAAATAATGATACTTTATCTTCAAAGGTAGAATTTGTTTTTAAAAAAAATGAGACTTTAAAAAGAGAAATTGATTTCATTTCAAAAGAATTAGAAATTTGTTTAAGTAAAAATAATTCTTTGAAAAATGATATGTCTTCTCATGTTTGCCATGCTAGGGTAGTATCACACACTTCACCTATTGCATGCCACAACCTCTTCTTCAATCAACAATGATATATCCATGCTTAAGAAGAGAGTAGATTGTTTGGGCTCCACTATGAGCCAATGTCCATGAATCATACACGGTTGGAAACTTTGCTTCGAAAGAAACAAGTTCCATCTTTTATGCATGCACACCCTCCACGGCATACACATGCTCCTCACGGACACCATCAACACACGTATGCTCATGTGTACACATGTACACATTGTGGTCGTAATGGCCACCTTGCTAAATTTTGCTTTGATAGATTAAATAATGTAAATTTAGCAAATAAGTTTGTTTGGGTTAGAGAAGGGACTAACCCCCATGGACCCAAGAAGGTATGGGTACCAAAGACCACCCCTCCAATTTTTGATGTAGGTGTGGGGTCTCACATGACGTGGAGAGTGTTGACACCTTGGAGTGGATGCGTTCCGGACTTAAAGGAAATCATATGGAATGCATCACTTTCAAGAAAGAGTTGGTGGGAGGACCACCTTATTTTGGAGAATTAGAGAAGTGCCCTCATCGGTTTTGGTATAAATCTCTAACTCTCATATTATTTGTTTACATGCTTTTATATTCATTATTTATAGCATGTCTCATTTGTGTAAGCATATTTTTTGATGTCTTTGGATTAGTGTGTAAATTCCATGATATTAGATCCATGACATACATGTATAGTATTTGAGACACATATGCTCACTTGAATTCATATTTAGTGTTCTCACCGTTTGTTTAGCTATAATGTACATCATGAATCTAATACATGTGAATTTACATAGTAATCATGTTTTAGTTTTATCATGATGTTCTTTTATGATTGTTTTAAATGTTTCATGTGGTGATAACATGTTTAAATGTAGATTTTATCAAAACTTGCATTATACTTGTGTCAAATAGTGAACTACAATTGTTTTCTTATATGCTTGTTCTTCATGCTCCACTTGTATTCATAATTGCACACGTATGAGCTAAGTTTTGATGATTCGTTCATTTGCACTTGTTATGTCCATTTGCATGTTTATGTATTTTAGAATTCAAATAAAATAATTTTTTATGAATCTTATATGTGTTTTATTTTAAAAATATGGTATTCATGTTTGTTTTAATGCTTCATGACTTGATTACATGTTTAGATG
>JAVJIF010009896.1:0-78153 GCA_038442645.1 Agave tequilana
TACAACTTACTTTGTCTTCGAAGGCGTACAAGAATGGCGTATAGGATCGTCCACCTTCGCGATCTACACTATGAAAAGAAAAAGACTGGCAAGCGACGGCTTGTTCATCTCCATAGGCCTCTTCTTCGGCTAAGCAGTCTCGAAGCGACCAGTTCTCACGGTTTACAAGACATCAGAGAGAATAACACAAGTATAGAAAAATAAAACAAGAATAAAACACGAATACAAAGAATAGACATAATAAAGACAAACCTTTGAGTGGATTTTATTAACAAGAAGAAAAGTAGGCTTACACCGCTGTCACCTCAGTACAAGCATGGACTCCTTCCTCCATGAAAGCTTCCTCCACT
The DNA here is from genome assembly GCA_038442645.1 of Agave tequilana. Lineage (NCBI taxonomy): Eukaryota > Viridiplantae > Streptophyta > Magnoliopsida > Asparagales > Asparagaceae > Agave > Agave tequilana. Next base: position 351 of record JAVJIF010009896.1, read on the forward strand.
CTCAGTTACAAAAATTACAAAATGAAAAACCTAACCTAAACTACAAATTAGCCTAAGAAACCCTAGAATTTGCTCTGTATTTTCTGTACTTTTTTTTTTTTGCTCTGCAGGGGTACTTATAGGATCTGGAAGATGTAGAGTCCCGGTACGACTCTCCAAAAAAATCTTATCTCCAGACTTGTGGCACTTATCCATAGAAGTTCAAATCTGTCCTGCAACTTATTATCATATTGATTGCCGAAATTGGCTTATCTGCTGACTGAATTGGAAAGTTTGATCAACATAAGAGTTGTAGGTCTTCAAGTCTTCTTTCTGGAGCATCTTGAATCATCGGATTTGAATATCTGTAGCAAAAGTTATGATCTGAATACTAAAACATGTACAGTCTGAATCCGAATTTTTTTGAATTTTTATCTTTGCACTCTTCTCCTTTTATCTTCATCCTGCAAGTATTTAGGGTTGAATAGAAGTCTATCCTTCCCTCTTCTTTGGTATTTAAAACTATTTCCCTTAGTAATTGCAATTTTGACAATTGTTAATTGCAACTTTTACATTGGGCTTTAAACATGAGCTTTTGGGCTTCTTTTGAGGCTTTATTCCTTTATTTTTATTTCTCAAGGCCTGCACACAATAAATAATAAAATATTAGTTAATTGTGCATGTTATATGAATAAATATGAAAATGTGATGGTAAATGTAATGATAAAAATGCACTTTTCACTACCTATCAGCAGGCCTGGCTCGGGTCTGGTCGGGCTGGGCTACATAGTTAGGCCCAGAGGGAGAAAAAAAGAAATTTTCGGGACCAGGCCTTAGCCTGGCCTGGTCCGACTTGGTCCAGCCTGGGTTGTTGTGTATTTAAAAAAAAAAAAAGAAAAGAAAAGAAAGAAGAAAGAAGAAAGAAAGAAAGAATAATTTCGTATTAAAAATAATTAGTTTTAAATATTAAGAAAAAAATGAGAAAAATATAAATATTATTGTACAATATTTCTACTTTCTGTGATAAAAATTTTAGACTAATACCAATATAAATTAAATCAAATCACCCACTTTAAAGTCATTGTCCTTAATGGTAAATTTAGACCCGTTAAATATTTTAATAGTTTAAAGCCTATTAAAAATCTAACAAAAATTAGAAATTAGTTTAAAATTAAATTTATTAGATTTAGTAGACCTAGAGGATCATATTCCCAACTTCAAACTAATTAATCAAGATTAAAACCCATTATAACTCCTAAGTAAAATATCTTTTTAAAAATCTAACAATTTCTATTGGAATAAATCATGTAGATTTATCGAGGCCTTATGATTTCAGTGTTTTGGACTTGGAATCGAGTTCAGATGAGTGTTTCTTTTCTTGTGTAATTTTATTTAATTTTGTTGTGAGTGTTCTTTTCCCCTTCAATTAAATAAGAATTTTGTGATAAATGATTTGATATATATATATATATATATATATATATATATATATATATATATATATATATATATATATATATGTATGTATGTATGTATGAATGTATGTATGTATGTATGTATGTATGTATGTATGTATATGTTACTTGCTTTATTTCATGTGACCATCTGCTTTATTTTAACTGTATGAGTACCTGACTTATTTTACCAGTATGATTACTTGTATTTCTTCATGAGACATCGGTGAGTGATCATCCTATTTAGTTAGTTTATATGAGTCTTATCCGTATCATTGCATGTGTGGAGGATTATTACTTTGATTCTAGGCTAGTTGTCATACACCTTTGACTGTGACTTGGATTGATCTTGAGATTGACCTAGTTCATATTTGTAGATTTATTTGGGATATTATCGGACATTTATTTGATGATGCTTTAGACGAGAATTCATTTGGACAATAAAGATGGATTAACTAAGATGTTACCTTAAGATTGATATATTTTGATGCTTGGATTTATATATGGACCTAGAGTTTAACTTGAGATTTACATGGCATCTTGATTCTATTTTTATGCGTAGTATTTATAGGACAAATTGTTGGTGACTATTCAGACCGGAATTCTTTTGGATATTGAGGATGTGTTAGACATGATTTGCTTTATTGACAGACTGTTTTAACGATACATGGATATGTGTGAATATGTTACCCTAGACGCTGATGTATACGATGGGACTGACTTTTGGACTATTTAGAACTAATATTTTTGGATTTTCACATTGATGAGTTTGACTGAGTATTGATGATCTTATTGGTATTGACCACTAGAGGTAAAGCTGATCTAGATTTTATGTTGATCAAGGGTGTTACGCTTCTTAGTTATGATCTTGATTGATTTGGATGTCGATGATTGAATAAATAGGAGATCTTTATTAATAAAATAAAATCTTAGACTTGTCAAGTAGATTTAATTGGATTGGAGTTGACTTGAGTGTTGTGAAATAGACGTTGATTAGGTTGTCCTGACCTGGTGGATTCTAGAGATACAGATACTTGATATGTTACTTGAGTTTTAGGATCTTGTGATTGACTGGATAGAGTGAGAGTATGTGATGATTCTGATCGAATTGAAATATCAGGATTTGATTAAATGTATCAGAACTTGTATTTATTTCAGTTATTGAGATTCAGATATAGCAGTGACTTAGAGGATAAATATGTCGATGACTTTGAGGATCTGAGTTGATTATATACTTGCCCGGATTATTCTATTCATGACAGCAGGTCAGTACTCACCATGAATATCATGATTTGTCTAAGAAACTTGATTGATTATACATGATATCTACCTGATATTATTATCCATGTTACTTAACTACTGAAAAAATATTGCTACACGGTAACAAAACCTCATGTTATACTTATTACATATCCTGTTATACCGGTGTCCTGTGCACTGACATTATATATCCTATATATATCGGTATCTTGATTACACATGTTGATGTTGTTACCCACTGAGTTATCCCAGTGATTTAAGTAACATGCACATAAATAATCTTGATAACTAATAACATGACATTAAACAACTTACATTGGGATTGGGAAAATTAATGGAGGAGACAGCGTCTGTATTTTGGGTGGACCTAGGATATAGGTTGCGCAGCCGAAAGAGGGTTCCACTGCAGGGTTCCCGTGGGGTGACTGGCACCCTGTTCTGTTCCTATTCCTGTTATACATGTTCCTGACTACCTTGCGGTAGGTCCTGGTTCAGCGCCAGGGGTCTGGGCCGTGGTCCCGGGTATGCAGGGACCCACCTAAAACACAGACAATGTCTCTAACTGATCAGTTTCAATAACTGAGGACCTCGATTGGCGCGTGTAGTAGGCGTAGTATGGGATGCGTCTATTACATGTGGCAATTGATGTTCGCTAACATAATTAATAATGATAAACTGTTAATGTATTGTGACTGACCGTGATCACCCGACTGTACGTATATATAACTATGATAGACATATGATTGTACACATGACCGGATTGTATACCAGACTAGTGACATATGCTGGGTTACACATCTTGACATTAGTGGTCAGGATACCAGTTATATATCGTTCATATCTTCGTTCTTGAGATTTTTGTTATGTTTCATTTCAGTTATCATGTTGTTATTTCTTGCGTTGTTATTCATGAACACTTTCACTTTACACACACACTCATTAGGTCGCTTCTGATGACCCTGGATTCGCATGTCCATAGATTTTTGGACATCTTCTTATATTGTTCAGTGTGTTCGTATGATCTTACGCTTTATGAGGAGCTGGAGTCTCTCTTTTCTTGATTTTAAGTATTCTTGCTCTTTTATTCATGTTATTTTCTTGATTTTATCTATATCGCATCCTGTTGCCATTTCTTTCTTATATTCATCTGCTATCATTGTGTTAGATATCATATGTCATATTGTAGTGATATTGATATATCATAGTTGATTTTATAACTTGTTCAGGTTACTTTAGGCTTAGTGTGTATGCTTGGGGTATTTTTCTCGCGTATATATGTCGTCAACCTTCATCGCGACTCTGTTTTCTCGTATTTTGGAAGCGGGCGTGACAATTCACTTCAAGTAAAAAAAGTTTCATTGCTTATTGAGTTGGTTCCCGCCTTGATGGGCCAAGGTGTTCGACTCGTTGCCTCTGCGAGCAATAATGATGCAGGGACCCTCCACTTGGGTCCTAGTTTCCCATGATCCTTCTATCGCGTGCTCTAAATCACGCGCTTCAGGACCACGTCTTCGACTTGGAACTCCCTAGACTTCACCTTCTTGTGGTGAGTCACCTGGATTTGTCGTTGATAGGCCATGATGCGAATTTGAGCTTGTTGTCCCCATTCCTCCGAATGATCCAGCATCAGATAAAGAAGGGTGTCGTTCTGATATGGGATCACTCCTTCCACTCGGAGAGACATGCTGATGTCTATCAGGATGATAACCTCCGTTTCGTATGCCAACGGGAATGAGGTTTCTCCTATTGGGACACGTTTGGTGGTCCTGTAGGCCCATAGTACCGGAGATTTTCTCCGCCCATTTGTTCTTTACTTTGTCCAGGCTTTTGCATAGGTTGTTAAGAATGGTGCAGTTGCTGATTTCAACATGGCTATTGCCTTGGGGCTAACAAGGTGAGAAAAATCGATGTGTGATGTTGTACTTGGCACAGAAGTTGGCAATTTGTTTGTTGGAAAAATTAGTTCCGTTGTTGGAGATGGTAGTGCGGGCTATCCCAAAGTGACATACTATGTTCTGCCAGAAGAACTTGACAATCTGCTGCCCACTGACCTCAGAGAGTGGCACTACCTCGATCCATTTGGTGAAGTAGTCGGTGGCTACCAGTAGGAAAAGCAATTGGGGTTATACTCGGGGGAGTGATCCGACTACGTCCAGTCCCCATTGCATGAAGGACCACGGGCTGCGCAAGGTGTGAAGGTCAGAGCTCAACCTGTTTGATATTGGAGCGAACATGTGGCATTGTGTATTTTCTTACATAATCCTTGATGTCATTGAACATATTGGGTCAGTATTATCCTTGGTTGATGACGTTGTGGGCAAGGGAGCATCCTTCCGCGTGGTTCTCAGAGTCGCTATCGTGGATTTCTGCATCACCTTCCGATCCTCCTCCGGACCAAGGGCTCTCATATACAGGTCGGGTGAAAACTGGAGTAGGATTTCTTATATAGTATGTCCACGAGAAGTATGTACCAGGTCGTCAAGTGTTAGAGTTTCCTTGCTTCATTCTATTGTCAGGAGGTTGTCCTGTCCTTCAGGTAGGCAATGATGGGGTTTCTGCACCCTGGTGATATGTCGAGGCGTAGGACCTCTCTTATTAGTTACTGAATGCTCAGATTTGTGATGTATTTGATGGAAATTTCACATCTTAACTCGAACTCTGTGGCTACCCCCAAGTTGGCTAGTGAATCAGCATGGTTATTTTTAGACCTGGGACCCACCTGAAGTTGCATCGGGGGATTTTGAACTTCAGCTAGAGAACCAATTGTAGGTATTGCGCCATTCGAGATTCTCTTGTGATATTCACTGCTGTCTTGGTTGACTACCGGCGAGGAGTCATAGTGAACTTTGAGCCTAGTGACCCTGAGAGTGATAGTTGAAAGAAGCGAGCTAAGTCAGCCTCGTACTCGAATTTGTTGTTGGATGCAGGGAAGCCTAGGGTAAAGAACTTTTCATGATAGATCTTTTCAGCGTTGTGAGGACAATCCGATGCCTGCCTTCTTACTACTTGAAACTTCATCCACATCCAGGATCCATTCTTTGAATTAGACGACGTGCTCTGTGGCTCCTGGGGTAAAGTCAGCGATGAAGTAGGCCAGACCTGACCATTAATTACCATCCTTAGCTTGTATCTGAGTCCATAGGATCTCAGATCTGAAGCCCATTTGATATCCTTCTGGTCGCTTCGAGATTTTCCACAATACTTCTTAGGGGATGCTCAGTGAGGATTGTGATCGGGGAGGTTTGGAAGTAGTGCTTGAGCTTTCTCGAGGGTGATGAAGAGAGTCAGTACTAGCCTTTGGTATCTGGTTTAGGGGCTGTTCATGGAATGCTTGATGTAATATACCAGCATCTGGATGCCTTCATCCTCCCGAACCAAGGCTACACTCACCGCTAATTCCAAGACGGTGAGGTCGAGATACAACGTCTCTCCCGAGGAAGGCTTCGACAGTAGGGATAGTGAGACAAGTAACCTCTTCAGCCCCTGGAAAGCTATCTCACATTCCTCATGCTAGCGGAAGTCAGATCTATTTTTCTTCAAGGCTTGGAAGAGTGGCTTGCATTTGTCTGTAGATTGGCTAATAAACTGATTGAGGGCTGGAAGATGTCCATTCAACATCTGGACTTCCTTCACACAGGTGGGTGACCTCATGTCCAGAATTACAGATATTTGGTCAGGATCGGCCTCGATACCCCATTTGGTGACCAGATATCCCAAGAAGTTTTCGGAAGCCACTCTGAATGTGCACTTCTCAGAGTTGAGCTTCACCTTGTACTGCCTAAGGAGATAAAGGGCTTTGTCGAGATGTTAGAGGTGATATGTCCGCTGTACACTTTTCACAACATATATCGTCAATGTACACCTCCATGGTGTTCCTTGATTGCTAAAGAGAAGAAACAATCAATGAGTTAAGAATATACCGTATAGCTTGTGGCTAACGGGTCGTGTCCACAAGGAGGGATGCGATGGAAGCTTTTTGGTGAATCGTTTTAAAATAAGAAATTGTGTTCGTTTTTTAGGAAAAAGAGAATGGAAAGAAAGAGATGAATGAAAGAAAAATTGCAACTTTTAGAAAAGGTTTTGGAGAAGGTGATTTAGAAAACTTGGAAATTGTTTTGTTGTTTGTAATAATAAAGAAAGTCTAGGCTCACTATCTCACTACTCAATTGTTCATTCTTTTTCTTAAAATGTGAAGTCCCTCAAATGATCATTTGCAAAACTTAGAGTTAACTTTTAGAGAGCTTTAAGTGAAGCACATAAGATGTAAGAAGAGTTGAGTTTTTTTTCCTTTAAGAAATCGTAGAATCGAATATTAAAACATCAAGCGCGAAGAAGTAAGAATGAATTAAAAACAATTCCAGAGAAGTTCATGAAAGAATTGTGAATTCAACTATCCATACCCATCCTCATGTGCCTTCAAGAATACTTTCAAAAAGAAAGGCTTTTAAGTAAGGCATTCATATGAGTCATCGGGTCTTTTTCTTTTAAAGGCAGGAGAGAAGAAAAGCAAGAGAGAGTTCGATAGCAAGCCTAGAAAAACGTTTAGTTATCCATGAAGAAAGAAGAAGAAAATAAAGACATAATGCAAACCATACCGTACTGCAAGTGGAAGAGAAATTGGCTCGACTTTTGTATTGCTGTCACTTCAATCTTCAAGTACAAGCTCTCAGTCCTCTCTCTCACAAGTTTTGAAACTGGACTACAAATTTAAAAGTAAGATTACAACTCTTGTTCTAGCTAACAAAGAACCTAAATCCTAAGAAAATAAATGTAAAACTTAATCCTAGTCTTCGCTGCATTTTTCTTTGCTGAAACCCATATTTATAGCCAAAAACCAAAGGAGGCGAATCCCGAGAAGATTGGGGGAGCAAACGCTTCCCCAACTGATACAGGTTGGCCGCGAAAATGCGGCTTGGGCCGCGTTTCCGCGGCCCTGGTGTGGCCACGTGGCCAACCAAGGGGGGCATTCTCCTGCTTTGATGTTGGTTCCGTATATCTGCTGGATTTCTGGTTTCTGCTCCAAACTGTTGACGAAACAGCCTTAATTGTGTGGCTTTAACTGCTCGATTCAGGGAGGATTCTTCTCAACCTCTTGATATGCCAAGATTCAGCCCTAATTTCTTCATTTCGAATTTATTCTGAATTAATTCAGAATTTGGTGGGCTTTTGGGCTTGTTTCTCTTTTCGTTCTTTAAGCACTTGGGCCTACATTTAGCAAAGAAAAAGACAACTTATTAATAGAATTTATTAGCTAACAAGTGTGGTAAAGTGACAATATAAATGCAATATATGTGACAAATCATACCCCCACACTTATCTTTTTCTCGCCCTCGAGCAAAACATCAGACTAACTCGAATCAATTATTAGACTACTTTCGCAGGTTACTCGATTGCACTGAGCATGTGCAACAAGTCGTTAAACCTCTAGGTCACCCTAGAGGACGAGTTTTGTCTCGTGAGGGTTTTCAACGGATTACACCCACAAAATCCAAAAAGAAAGAGAAAAAAGTTAGTATTTTGAAAAGCAATTTTTTTTTGAAGGAGAAAATATTTGAAGTATATTTGTGAGAGCTTAAGTAATCTATAAGTTATAAGAATATCAAAAATTTTCATTCCTAAACTTAGTCTCCATTCAAAAACATGTCATCAATTGAAGTCAGGAGTCAAATTGTACTTCTCATCTAGTCTATTAATTTACCCTGAGTCGTATGCACCATCGTGACTGTGAAAGTTTACTAAGGGTTCTTCAACATTAACTCCTATGCCTTATATTTATTTATTTTTAGTGGAATTTATTCCTCAATTTCATTAGGCTTTCTAATCTGCCCATGTAACGAGCATTCAGTCGGTGACACCCAAACCGGACAGTTTTAGGGTACCAGGTGAGAAAACACCCCTAAGGACTTAAACACTCGAGCAGATAGGGCCACGAAACCAAGGTTTTTATTTATACGATGTACCCCTTTGAGGCGTGAATACTTATGCTTCATGAGGCATAAATACCTAGCTTAATCAGAGGATACACATTTTTTTTTCAAACTCATCTAATTATCTTTTGCATAAATACTAAGGCTTGCTTAGGCCAAAGCACCTAGCTAATCAATAATTAGACTTTTTTTTCATTTTTTTATAAGGCATAAGAGTCTCTGTTTTTAAACCCTAAGTGTGTAAGTGTATTTTGTGTGCATATGTCATCAAGGCAAATATCAAGACTAAATTACTTTCACAAATTTTCTTCCTGACCCTAAAAATCAAACAAGTCATCTTATTTTGACCAAGTGTAAGAAATCCTAATTATGATTCTCCTATTCCTTAAAATTGACTTAAATTCTTACAAAAAATATATCAAAATACTGTCTACCCTTTTCAAAAAAGTTTTTTTTGTATATATTCATTTTTTATATTTTTATATCAGTCATGTTAGAACCCTCCCCCACATTATCTCATGCATTGTCCCCAATGTATGAAAGAAATGTATAAGTGCATGAAATAAAATGAAAAGGAGAAAAGTTACCGATACACTGGGTCAAAAAGACCATTACCGCTTCATCTACCGGCACCGATTCCAAGAAAGGTTTAAGGCGTTGACCATTTACCTTAAAGTCATTTCCATTCTTGGGGTCACTGATCTCACTGCACCGTGTGGAAACACGGTTTTTACAACGAATGGCCCAGTCCATCTCGATTTCAATTTTCCTGAAAAAAGATGAAGCCTAGAATTATAGAGTAAGACTTTTTGTCGGGGACAAAGGTTTTTCTTACGATGTTCTTGTCATGGAAAATCTTGACTCTCTCTTTAGTGATCCTAGCATTTTCATAGGCTTCATTTCTCAACTCCTCCAATTCGGAAATTTGTAATTTCCGAAAGTCACCGGCCTTAGTCAAGTCAAAATTCAATTGCTTGATTGCCCATAAGGCTCGGTGCTCTAACTCAACGGGCAAGTGACAAGGTTTGCCATAGACTAACCTATAGGGAGACATTCTTAGAATTGTCTTGAAGGCGGTCCTGTAGGCCCATAGAGCATCTACAAGTTTGATGGATCAATCCTTCCGGTTTTGGTTCACAGTTTTCTCCAATATAAGCTTGACTTGTCTATTTGAAACCTCAACTTGCCCACTAGTTTGAGGATGATAAGGTGTGGACAACTTGTGAGTTATGGCATACTTTCGCATAAGGGCTTCAAAAGATCTATTGCAAAAGTGAGTGCCATTATCACTGATGATAGCACGAGGGGTTCCGAAGCGGGAAAAAATGTTCTCTTTCAAAAACTTTATAACAACTTTGTTATCATTAGTTTTTCAAGGAATGGCTTCTACCCACTTGGACACGTAATCCACAGCAACCAATATATATTGGTTCCCAAATGAATTAGGAAATGGACCCATAAAGTCGATGCCCCAAACATCAAAGAGTTCTATTTCTAGAATTGGGTTGAGGGGCATCATATTTCGGTGTGAGCTCCTTCCTACCATTTGGCATCTAGGGTATGTCTTGCAAAATTCATAAGCATCCTTGAACAGAGTGGGCCAATAAAACCCACTTTGTAGCACCTTTTCAGCAGTCTTGCGGGGACTAAAGTGTCCACCGCATGCAAGTTCGTGACAGAAGAATAGAACACTCTTAACCTCCTCATCGGGAATGCATCTCCTAATAATTTGGTCAGAACAGTACTTGAAAAGGTACGGTTCCTCCCAAAAGAAATACCGAACTTGGGATAAGAACCGGTACACATCGTTTTTGGACCAATGAGACGGAGTTTGGTTTGTGACTAAGTAATTCACTATATCAGCAAACCAAGGTTCCCTAGAGATAGCTAAGAGATGTTCATCAGGAAAATCCTCATTTATGGGTAATTCGTTGCATGGAGAATTAGGGATTCGTGAGAGGTGGTCAGCAATGACATTTTCTACGCCTTTCTTATCTCGAATCTCAAGATCGAATTCTTGAAGAAGGAGGATCCAACGAATGAGTCGGGCCTTGGCATCCTTCTTCATCATGAGGTACCTAAGCGCAGAATGTTCGGTGAAAACGGTGATTTTGGACCCTAATAGGTAGGGACGAAACTTCTCTAAGGCAAACACTACTGCCAAGAATTCCTTCTTGGTCGTAGTGTAGTTCATTTGAGCATCGTTTAGAGTCCTACTAGAGTAGTAGATCACATGCTGCTTGTTATCAATGCGTTGTCCTAGGACAGCGCCTATGGCAAAATCAGAAGCATCGCACATGATCTCAAACGGCTTAGACCAATCCGGTGCAGATATGATTGGTGCAGAAATAAGCTCTCTCTTAAGCTTCTCCCAAGAATTTATGCATTCAGTATCGAAAGTGAAGGACACATCCTTAGCTAACAGATTAGTCAAGGGCCTAGCAATTTTGCTAAAATCCTTGATAAATCGTCGGTAAAAACCAGCATGTCCTAAGAAGGATCTAATGTCCTTAATGCATTTGGGCATGGGAAGCTTAGTAATAACCTCGATTTTGGCTCTATCCACTTCAATTCCTTTCTTGGAGATTTCATGACCCAAGACAATTCCATGTTTTATCATGAAGTGGCATTTCTCCCAGTTCAGTGTCAAATTCTTCTCAGCACAACGTTGGAGGACGAGTTCAAGATGGTGGAGACATTAAGTGAATGAATCTCCGTAGATGGAGAAATCATCCATGAAGATTTCTAAGAAGCGTTCTACCATATCTGAGAAAAGACTCAACATGCAACGTTGAAACGTTGCTGGGGCATTGCATAAGCCGAAGGGCATTCAACGATAAGCAAATGTCCCAAATGGACATGTGAACGTAGTCTTTTCTTGGTCCTCAGGAGCAATAGGGATCTGGTTATAGCCCGAGTAACCGTCCAAGAAACAGTAATACTCGTGACCCGCCAAACGTTCAAGCATTTGATCAATGAAGGGAAGTGGAAAATGGTCCTTACGAGTTGCAGCATTCAGTTTCCTATAGTCAATGCAAACTCGAATCTTCGTGGGAAGTCGAGTTTGAACCAACTCTTTGTTCTCGTTTTCCACTACGGTGAAACCAGATTTCTTTGGGACCGCGTGGACAGGACTGACCCATGGCTATTAGAATGGGATAAATTATCCCATTGTCTAAGAGTTTTATGATTTCAGCATGAACAGCCTCTTGCATTATAGGGTTTAACCTACGCTGCGGGTCTCTCTTGGGTGTGGTGCCTTTATTGAGATGGATGCGGTGTTGAACGATGGTTGGACTTAATCCCTTGATATCAGTCATAGTCCACCCGATGGCTTCCTTATGTTTTCTTAGAATTGCTTTCAAATCTTTTTCTTCCCCTTCATTTAAATGGGAGGCAATGATGACGGGAAAAGTCTCTTGTTCGCCTAGATAAGCGTACTTGAGATGCGCAGGTAGGGCTTTCAATTCTAAGGAAGAGGAAGGCTCACTAGAGGGACTAGTCAAATCTGTTGGCTCCATTGTTGGTGAAATAGGGTTTGAGGCCCAATTCACAGCAGAATCTACAACTTGATCAAGATTAAAGTTGTCAGACTCTAACTCGAAGTCAATCTCCACTTTTAATTCTAATTCTTCCCCGTGTTCACTTGTCAAGTTCTCAATTAGGTTGACTACAAATGTTTGGTCTTCGATATCGCGGGGTTGTTTTCCTAGATTGAAGACATTGACTTCTCTAGTCATGTCTCCAAAGGTTAACCTCATAGACCCATTCCTACAATTGATGATGGCATTAGCAGTAGCAAGGAATGGTCGACCTAGGATGACAGGAGTTTGAGCCCTACGATTGGAGTTGGACACAGGTTGTGTCTCCAGAACTATGAAATCGACAGGGTATATAAACTCTCCTACCCGGATCAGGACATCATTAATTTCCCCTTTTGAAACTTTAACAGAACGATCAGCCAGTTGGATGGTGACTCGAGTTGGACTAAGGTCACCCAACCCGAGTTGTTGATAAACAGAGAATGGAAGCAAGTTGATACTTGCCCCCAAGTCAAGAAGTGCACGACTAATCTCGGCTTGTCCTATTGTGCAGGCAATAGTGGGACTACCTGGATCTTTGTACTTGACAGGAATAGGACCCGAAAATAGCTCACTAATATTAGTGGCTAAAGAAGACCTTCTTTGGAACATTAGTCTTTCTCTTCTTGGTGCACATGTCCTTAAGAAACTTAGCATAGGAAGGAACTTGTTGGATGGCATCAAGAAGTGGCACATTTATCTTCACTTGGTTAAACATCTCGATTATCTTGTCCATGTGAGGATTTTGCTTGTTGTTTTTCAGCCTATTAGGAAATGGTACTATAGGCTGGTGCACCTGGCTGACTGACTTGTCTTTTTCAGACTCATCAGAATTGGAAGAAATTGGATTAGATGAGGTGGAGGCTTGATTGTGGTTGTGCTGAATGGGATTGGGTGGTGTTGACACTTGGTTATCAACTCTCTTTCCTGACCTCAATGTATGGATAGCATGACATTGATTGAATGAAGGATCCTCAACCAAATGAGCTTGTTGGGAATTCCTCGGATTGGTGACTGGCTGACTAGGCAGGGTACCCTTTTGTCTCTCATTCTGTGGGTTGGCTAGTTGACTCATTTGAACCTCTAACTTCTGAATGGTCTGCATGAGAGAGTCTTGGTTTTTCATATATCTCTCCATGTTTCTTTCAAAGTTAGTCATTCTCCTTTCTAATTGAGGATTCTTGAAGGAGGATTGTTGAGCTTGGTTGGGAAAGTTTTGTTGATAATTCGGAAAGTTGGGTGGATGATTGGGAGAATTGTTATGGAAATTGGAGAAGTTGGGTTGATGATTGGAAGAATTATTACCATGATGGAAGTGGCTAGCATGATTGGATCATGAATGGTCATTGTTGTTTTGGCTCCATGAGAAATTAGGGTGATTTCTCCAGCCGGGATTGTACGTTGGTGCGTAAGGATTGTTGTTCGGCCTTGAAAAGGCCGCATTCATAGGTTCATAGTAGGATTGCTGAGCCTGAAACACTGGGCACTCCTCAAACACATGGTTCATGGCTTGACAGTAAGTGCAGCCCGGGATGGAAATTGGTTCGAGCTGACTTGATTGACTGGACTTGGTTCTTTCATTTCTAGAGCTTCCAGTCTTCTAGCCAAATTAGTTAACTTAGCCTCATTAGCGATAGACGATTCGATGGAATGGAGACCTCCTTTTGAAGAGATTGAGTTAGGATTCCTAGAGGTCTTACTAGCAGATTCCCATTGGATGGTCTTCTCAGCCAAATTTTCATACAAATCTCATCCTTCATCTTCATCTTTCTGCAAGAAACCCCCTTGGCACATACTTTTTAAGAGGGTTTTGGTGGAATAGTCTAAACCGCCATAGAGAATTTGGCATTGTCGCCATTTCTCTATTCCATGGTGTGGACATTGGACAAGGAGGTCCTTAAAGCGTTCAAAGTACCTCCAGAACGGTTCACTAGGTTCTTACTTGAATTACATGATCGTCTTTCTAATGAGAGCGGTTTTTATGGATAGGATAGAATTTCTTCAAGAAAATCTTGATGAAACCATCCCAAGATGTGATGGAACCGGCTGCTAAGCTGTAGAGCCACTTCTTTGCTAGGTCCTTAAGTGCGAATAGGATAAATCTCAACCTAATAGCGTCATCTACAAGGTGTGAGATTTTCATCATTAGACATACTTTCTCAAATTCTCTTATGAAGAAGTAGGCATCTTTGGACTCTAGGCCATGAAACTTGGGGAGTGTGTTGATGAATTGAGACTTGAGCTTGAAATTGTATTCACCAACCGATGGAAGTGAAATGCAAGATGGAAGTGAGGTCCTAATGGGGTAGAACCTATCCTGCAGTGATGTTGATTGAGCCATTACCGGATCTGGTCTTGGTTCAAACTTGGGTGGTGATGTGTTTCTAGTCAACCTAGATGAATTAGGGTTTCTCGACCACACTTGCATACACAAACACAATCACAATCACAACAAATTCAAACAACAGTCAACAATAGAAATCAACCAAGCCTAGTCTAAGGTAACCTGGACCTAGAAAACTCCTAACTGGTTGATTGTCCACAAGAGGTTGAATGTAGACTTTGACCACAAGCTAATCAGCCAGGTCAGGGCAAGATTGGTGGGAGGTTTTCCATCAAAGACGTTCCTTAATTAAATAACCACCAATCTTCGGGCTTTCGGCCCTCAATCCCCTTCCTAGACACTGATTTGGTAAGAGTCAATTTCCAACACCTTCCCTCTTTAGGATAATCTCCTAGCGAGTTCAAGATGTCCTTAAGGCCAACGTCTATCAGATTTTACTTAGGCTTAGGTTTGTGAGTGCTTGGAGTCTGATTTTTGGGCCAAGGAAGGGTGATTAAATCCCCACCTTATCTTGTTGTTGGGTGTTGCCCTTAAAATCAATTTGTGAAGTGTACAAAATAAGATTCACTCAAAGCGATATAAATCAACCAAGAATTGAGTCCTATTCTGAATGCAATGCGTACGTACCTTACTCCAGCACTCTTCAACAGTAAAGTAAAGGAATTGAAAAGACTCGTGCCTAGAATGCAAATGTCTAATCAATTTTTAACTTTTCAACAAGTGTTTTACTATTGATTTAAAACAGGAATGTTGGATAGCAAAAATAGCACAAATATGACATATAAAAACTGAAATTTTTGCGAGCAATATGTCTTGCAAAACAAAGTTTTTAGTAGTCCAATGAATTTTTTCAGATTTTGCAAAGCAATTTCTTGAAATTATGTTTCCTACTTTCGAGAGTAGGGGCACAGAATTTGCAAGTCTTCTTGGCAAAGCTTGAATGCTAGATCTTGATCTTCAAGTCCCTGAAACAAACACACAAAACTTGTTAAAACAACTACACCATTCCCTCCCCAGCAACGGCGCCAAAAATTGATTGCTAAAAGAGAAGAAACAATCAATGAGTTAAGAATATACCGTGTAGCTTGTGGCTAACGGGTCGTGTCCACAAGGAGGGATGCGATGGAAGCTTTTCGGTGAATCGTTTTAAAACAAGAAATTGTGTTCGTTTTTTAGGAAAAAGAGAATGGAAAGAAAGAGATGAATGAAAGAAAAATTGCAACTTTTAGAAAAGGTTTTGGACAAGGTGATTTAGAAAACTTGGAAATTATTTTGTTATTTGTAATAATAAAGAAAGTCTAGGCTCACTATCTCATTACTCAATTGTTCATTCTTTTCTTAAAATGTGAAGTCCCTCAAATGATCATTTGCAAAACTTAGAGTTAACTTTTAGAGAGCTTTAGGTAAAGCACATAAGATGTGAGAAGAGTTGAGTTTTTTTTTCTTTAAGAAATCGTAGAATCGAATATTAAAACATCAAGCGCGAAGAAGCAAGAATGAATTAAAAAATTCCAGAGAAGTTCATGAAAGAATTGTGAATTCAACTATCCATAACCATCCTCATGTGCCTTCAAGAACACTTTCAAAAAGAAAGGCTTTTAAGTAAGGCATTCATATGAGTCATCGGGTCTTTTTCTTTTAAAGGCAGGAGAGAAGAAAAGCAAGAGAGAGTTCGATAGCAAGCCTAGAAAAACGTTTAGTTATCCATGGAGAAAGAAGAAGAAAACAAAGACATAATGCAAACCATACCGTACTGCAAGTGGAAGAGAAATTGGCTCGACTTTTGTATTGCTGTCACTTCAATCTTCAAGTACAAGCTCTCAGTCCTCTCTCTCATAAGTTTTGAAACTGGACTACAAATTAAAAAGCAAGATTACAACTCTTATTATAGCCAAAAACCAAAGGAGGCGAATCCCGGGAAGATTGGGGGAGCAAACGCTCCCCCAACTGATACAGGTTGGCCACGGAAACGCGGCTTGGGCCGCGTTTCCGCGCCCTGGTGTGGCCACGTGGCCACACCAAAGGGGGGCATTCTCTTGCTTTGATGTTGGTTCCGTATATCTGCTGGATTTCTGGTTTCTGCTCTAAACTGTTGACGAAACAGCCTTGATTATGTGGCTTTAAACGCTCGATTCAGGGAGAATTCTTCTCAACCTCTTGATATGCCAAGATTTAGCCCTGATTTCTTCATTTCGAATTTATTCTGAATTAATTCAGAATTTGGTGGGCTTTTGGGCTTGTTTCTTTTTTCTTTCTTTAAGCACTTGGGCCTACATTTAGCAAAGAAAAAGACAACTTATTAATAGAATTTATTAGCTAACAAGTGTGGTAAAGTGACAATATAAATGCAATATATGTGACAAATCATTCATGATCAAGTCTTTAAAGACTTTGTTTACCATCCGTTGGAAGGTAGCCCCAACGTTCTTGAGTCCGAAAGGCATCACCTTGTAGCATAGATTCCCCGACCAGTAGCGAAGGCCGTTTTGTCTTCATTCGGTGGGTGCATCTTGATCTAATTATAGTCGTAATAGGTGCCCATGAAGCTAAAAAGCTCGTGTCCTGCTGTAACCTCTACTAGTTGATCGATCCTGGGATAGGATAACTATCTTCGGCCTGGCATCATGGAGGTTTGTAAAGTTGATGCAAACACTCCACTTTTCGTTCTTTTCTTCACGAGGATGGGATTGGAGAGCTAATTGGGGTAAAATATTTATCGAATGAAGCCAGCTTGGAGTAGGCGATCGACTTCGTCACTGATGGTGTGACCCCCCCCCCCTTCGTTCATTTTCTTAGGCCTCCACTTCATTGGCTTAGCATCCATCTTGATGGAGTGGTTGTGACATATAATCTCAGGGTCAATTCCTGGCATGTTTATGGGAGACCATGCGAATATGTCTGTGTTTTTAGATAGGAATTATTTGAACAACATCTTTTGCTACGGGTGCAGGTTTGAGCCGATTTGAAGGGTTCTTTCAAGGTGATGTGGGTCTACCCTGAATAACTTGGTCCTTCTCGATCTTGTTTTCGAGGTTCCTCGACTTGGTAGGTGAGTCAGGGTCTGGGCTTTCGTCGTACCTTAATTGCTATTGATCAGCAATTCTCTTCTACTTCTTGTCACATGAGATTCTTTATTAGGGCCTTCTGGGGAGGCCTTTTGTGGCCAGCCTGATCTCTTTCAGGTTACTGCAGCAACTGTTCTGATCATCCCTTGGTTACCCCTTATATTTGTCACTCCGGATGGCGTGGGGTACTCATCAACTGATGATGAGTGAATGGGACCACTCTCATCATGTGAATCCATGGCCTTTCGAGAATGGCATTGTAGGGGGACTGGACGTCTAGGATGCAGAACTCCGTGATGACTTTAAATAGGTCAACACGGACTGGGAACTCAACCGTGCCGGGGAGAGGGTCTCGTTCCCCTCGAATCCGTAAAGAAGTGACTGGGTCTGGGGATGATCAACTTTCGGGCCAGCTCGGGAGTATCCTCCATTTGATCTAGAACGTGGCCATAAAGGATGATGACCCTACTCCCCCATCTACCAAGATCTTTGACACTTTGTAGCATCCGATGTGTACCATCACAACCAAGGCGTCATTATGCCGGAAGCGCACAGCTCAGAAAAAATTGGCCCACTGGGAGGTGCAGGAGGGTGAGTCACTATTGCTGGATAGTCGCCCCTCCGGGTTTCGTTGACACAGGGGGTCCTCTCCTTGGCGGTGGTGCCTTCTATTGGAGAGTTTCTGAAGATGGTGTTTACCTTCCGATATTGAACAAGGGTGCTTATGCTCATCTGTGGTCTCAGGCTGCTAATTAGTATCCAATTCTGCATCCGCATATTGCATTTTTCTACCGATTTATGAATAAAATAACTCTTCTCACCCGTATTTTGGTCTCTTTTGCAGATAATCAAGACTAGAAGGGCAAAGGGGTAATAAGAGCCTAATTAAACCCATTTTCGGGTAACTAAATCAACAATGGATACCATGCAAGGGAGCTTCTAGAAGAACACGTTGGATTTTCATATTTGAAACTGTATCTGAAGAAATATATGCCCAAACATTACAAAACCAAATAGATACAGAAAGTGCAAGAAGCCAGACGAATCACATGACCAAAATTCAGGGCAGTTGGCCTTAATTTTGTCGCGGTTCCTCCAGGTTGCCGCGACACTTTTGAGGATCCACGCTTCGATCTTCAACACGTGGCCTCAACTCGTCAAACTCTAACTCCTTCTGCCTATAAATATCCCTGCAGGGACCTGAGACGCAGGCATATAGAGGAATAGGCTAGGTTTTCTCTCTTCTAGTTGCAGAGTAGGATTTTATTCTTCTTCTTTTGTATTCTGTTTTCTCTTTTTAGATTCTTGTATTAGGGCTGAGATGATTCAGAGAGAGATAGAGAGATATTGATGTAATAGAGAGTGACAATCTATATAAAGGTGTCTCCTTTCTTCTCTATTATAATCTTCTCCATCTTCTACATGATGCTTAGCTAGTTTTTCTTCTCATGGTGACTAACTACTAACCACTAATAAGCTAACCACTTACTTGATAATCTATATAAATCTAATATCATCTACAAGGCCTTTCTCTTGCAAGAGCCATTGATGGCTCATGATGATAGATTCTAACATTCTAACATCTAACAACTAAGTTGCTAACTTGCAATGCTAACTTTAGTTCATGCTCACCTCTAACCGGTTTTGATGATCTAATAGTAACTTGCATCTTGTTTTGTGGTTTGGATATTAATGAATAATCTTATGTGACATATCGTCTCTTGAAGCCAAGGATTAGTCATGGCCAAGGATCAATGTGAGGCAACTATCATTAAGAGGTTAGCATGGTAGCTGAGCAATTAGTAGTTAGATATCATGAGCTTTCTTTCATAACTTTGTTTCTCATTTTCACTTTGTTTTAAAACCATTCTTAACATAAAAATTCTAATTTTATTTCATCTCCTCTCTCTTCTACTTCTTTTCTTTTATTTTGTTTTTAAAATCATTTTTCAAAACCTCTTCTCATTTCATTTTCTTTTATCTCATTTATTTTCTTGTTTTGCTTCCACCAATTCACAACCACTTCTTATTTGTTTTTCGTATCACCATTTTTATTGCCTCCTCTACCTATCACTTCTAGATTTCTTTTCTTTTTCTTTTACTTATTCTTTAATAAAGAAGAACTTGTTAACATAAAACATGAATATACCGTTAATGCTTCTATCGCCTCCCGTCCCTGTGGAATCGACCCGTATAGCCATCATGCTATAACGGAAGCATCGAGGGAATATTAGCACACACGCTTTTATACTGATTTCAAAAACACACATTTTCAAGTGCTGGTTTTCCACCTGATCAAAAATAAATGGCGTCATTACTGGGGATGGGAATGGTTTAAAACTTACATTTTTGTTAACATTTTCTTCTCGTTTTGGTGTGCAGGTCAATTTTTACAGGAACTAAATATTGCAGAGCACCCATTAGCACTGTAGCTCCCTGCTCTTGAAAGCATGGACCCAGCTTCTACAAAAAAAGCCCCGCAAACGCGACTTTAGCGGTGGTTCTATGGTAATTGTGTGACAAAATTGTATCTCGTTGTGCTAAAATGTGTACATTATAATAGCTAGTAAATTTGTACTGCTATTTTGAAATAACACCTAGAGGGGGGTGAATAGATGTAAGTGCTAATTTAAGAACTAAATGCGCTAAATGCGGAAGCTAATGCAAACCTTGCACAAACTTAATACAACACAATAAGTGTAGCCAAATTCCCCGTGAAGGGCTCTGGACTAACTCCTCTTGATTCCCCTTGAATGGGTTGAGGTGCTATGTGAAGCTCTTGTTGGTTAAGTATAAGTTAGGCACACACACAATCAAGCCAAGCATATAAGGATGAATAGCAATATGAAATAATGTAAGGCACAACACAAATGGAAGCAAGTATGATATGAATGTTATGAGTGATGCTTTGCACAATATAAAGAGAGAGAGTTGAGAGACAAGTGATCAAACGCAAAGGCCAAGATATGTTTCGAGGTTCGAGCACCTAGCTCTACATCCCCGCCTACACCACCGTGTAGGATTTCCAATCCACTATACCGTCCACCGAGGGAACCTTCACCGAGAAGGATTTGTTACAACAAAGGGAGTACCGAACTCCTCTCTCAAACAACCACCTCACAACCGAGGGGTAGGCCCGTAGCCAAACAACCACAACACCTCTACCGAAGAGGGTTTACAACCAAACTCCACCTCTCACTAGAGGGAGCAAACCAACAACCCAATTACACAACCTTAACCTCTACCCAAGAGGGAGCAACCAAGAAATCAAGGGTTTACAATAGGTGGTCTCTTTCAACCACAAACCTCTTTCCTTTTTCTTTTCTTTTTTTTCACAAAACAAATGATCCTAATAGATTAGGATAGAAGATAGCTCAAGTGTGGAAACAAGGTGTTTTTGAAAACAAGCAACAAAGAAAAACTACTAGGGAAATCTCTTGTAAATGATAGAAAATGAAAATCAATACAATCTCCCAAAACCCTAGTTTTCTTTGATTTTTCAAAAACCCAAACAAAAGATGAGAAGTTTAAAGCCCAAAAACTCTTTTAAAAACTTGTTTTAAACTCAGGAAAACTGGGAATTTTTCTCTTGTAAAAATCTTGGCCAAAAACCCAAAGAGATGGGGTTTATATAGGCCAAACCAGAAACTAGCCGTTAGGCTGATGTGGCAGGCTGACAGGCTGACGGTCGACCGACCCGGTCGACCGCCAACGGTCAGAAATGTGACCGTTGGGCAACCACGGTCGACCGGCCTGGTCGACCCAAACAAACAGAGAGCACTGCTCTCAGACCGGTCGACCCGGACGGTCGACCGTCCTAGTGTCTCCAAACGTGCACAGATTTGTGTACGTCGGTCGACCGGCCCGGTCGACCGACAACAGCCAAGTCGACTAGGTCAGTTGACTTAGTCGACTGATTGAAGCCTGGAACAGAATTCTGGGTCAGAAAAATAGTTTAAAAATATTTTGAAAAATCTTTTAAGTCTTCTAAAAATCCACAAAACTTATTTTAACATTTTGTATTGAAACACAAACTTGTGATAAAATTTCAAGACATATATCAATCATATCAATTCATTTTTGAGTCTTGTAAATTTTAATCAAAAACAAAACTTGTATTTTTATCAAACTTGATTTTTCAATACATAAATAAGATAGTCAAAATAAGTTTGTATAGGAAGTGTAAGCATGTATGTATAACTAGAATACATCTATTATACATATAAACTATGTAAACTTGTTTTGATCTATTATTCATGAAAACCAAATCCAAAACATGAATCTTTTGTGTGTTGTGTACTTGAGCATATCAACTATACTAAACTTTACAAATGGATCTAAAACACACTATCTAAACTATGGATACCTGAGTCTTCTTGATGATCTTCATCTTCAAGTTGACTTGCTCCAAAACTCCATCCATGGGCTAGGCAAAGTGTGATCTTGAAGCTTTGGCCCTGGAATCACTATGAAAAGCTTCTAAACTCCTTGTTGAAGCTAATCACCAACTAATATCTTGGTTAATGATCTGAAACTTAAACAACACAAGATTATTAGTAAACATAACTACATGAGTTAATCATCATCAAAACTAGGGTGGAAGGCCTTTGGGCCAACAATCTCCCCTTTTTGATGATGACAAAACTCATGGAGTTATATATGCATAGATTAAAGTTAAACTTCAAAGAAGCTCCCCCTTAACTCATGCATAAACAAATAAAAATATATGACAATGAAGCTCATAAATATGTATGCAAATGTATGACATGTATGCAAATACAACATGTCAAATAATCATAAAAGTCATCAAGTTCTTATCTCCATACATTTGCAAAACAAAACATATATGCATATCTATTGTTTATTTGTTAAGCATGAGAAAACTAAACACAAGTATGCATATAAACATGTATGCATCAACATGCATAAAACATATTCTAGAAGCTCTAGATACCAATTAAATTAATAAAACATTAACAAAACACTAGATGCTCTAGATACCAATAAAACTTAATATATGCAAAAACATAAGTATGCATATATAAAACTCAAATTATTCTCCCCCTTTTTGTCAATCATCAACAAAGGGATAAACAATCAAAAACAATAAAATGAGGGGTAAAAATCTTTCTCCCCCTTTTGTCAATCAAAACAATAAAACAATGTTCTCCCCCCTTTTTGTCTAAAAACAAAAAACAAGGTCAATAAGGGGTGACTATAAACAACATGATATCAATAGAAAAATATGTCAATGAAGCATCTTGATATCAATTGAAATAAACAAAGATCAATAAATGTTATATGCTATATACATTCATGAAGAGGAAGACGCTAAGTTAGCTTCCCTACACATATGCATTACATGAAAGAGGGATGTTAAGCCCTAATTCACATAACACACATTATGTAATGCATAAGAGGAGATGTGAAGCTCCCCCTACACACGTGTACCACATAAGGAAGAGATGTTAAGCTCTTCAATACAAGATACACTCATCATGAATCTATATGTAGAAGAGATGTTAAGCTCTCCTTGCATATAATCAATATAAATCAAAACTTTTGTAATTTTTCTTTAAAACAAAATTTTTAGATACCAATTTAAAACATAAGACATCTTGATATCAAAAGATAGTATTTTTCTTTTATTTTAAGTCATATAAACAATTGAAATGACTATTTTCTATCATAAAGTAAGGGAGTGGAAAACTAAATACCAATTGAAATATGAAAATCGAATTTTCTCCCCCTTTATGAAATACCAACAAAAACAATGCGTAGGCTTGAAATAAGATACCAATTGAAAACTAAATCAATTGAAACAAAGTTAAAGCTCAAGCACTAGCATAAACAAGATTTGTGAAAAATTTATATCTTAAGCACAAATAAAACAAGTATATGTGTATGAAATAGAATGAGTACCAATCACCAATAGATGATACCAATTGAAAATATACATACACAATAAACATATGAGTATACAAAAAGATCAAAATGATACCAATTGAAAGAGTTCAATGATACCAATTGACATGACAATAAAAGCATGGTATAACTCATATAACTAATCCACCCAACTCATGATCAAGTTTTAAATGATTTTCACTTGTAAAGCATACATGAACATGATCTCCCTTCCAACCGCCCTGGATGGTAGGGGTTTTCAAAAATAGATTTGAAAAATAAGCTTTGTTTGAAAAACTCTACCAAAATGAAGAATACCGTAACTAGTTAAATGGAAAATCTTTTAAACTAGTACGAAATCCTTCAAGTAAGGAATACAACAAAATAATTTTTCATGAAATAAGAAATCCACATGAAAATCAACACTCTAATCCAATAAGCACAATTTTGACTCATGAAAACAAACATGAGCAAGTAATAAAAGTGAGTGTACATATAAAGTGTGAATATCATAATCATGAAAATTTTTCATTAAGCTCAATTATTCCTTAAACATTGAAAACACGAAAATCATCAAAAACTTATTTAACCTTCATGGCATATGTATGTCTAATACAAACTAAAGTATACATACATATCCAAAACATAAAGAGTCCACAAATGTATATGCATGAAGGCACGTGGCTCAAAAGGATAATCATGTATATCTAATAGTTTGGACAAGATAGACATATACATGAAGTTAAACATTAAACACAAAATCAAACTAAATCTTCACCAAAACGAATTTCATTTCAAGGTATATGTATGAATTGTCAACACAATAAGTATACATACATATCCCTAAACACAATTGAGTCCATATATAGATTTGCATGAAAGGCAAATGACTCAAGGATATACATGTATGTCTTAAAGTTTGGCAAAATAGACATATACATGAAATGGAAACATATGATCATAAAAAATCCAAAAGTAGGAATACAAGTTTAAAATGTATGAATCATTAAACTAGACTATACTAGCACATTTAATGGGTTCAAATAAGCATTCAAGCTCAAACATATATAGATTTATTTGTGGCCCACTATATGCACGAATATATACCTAGTCTTATGAAACTAACATCTAAACATGTAATCAACACATGAAGCATAAAACGGGATAAAAATCAACATGATAAACAAAAACATGATTATTACAAGTTATTAGAACTATGATATACGCAATATCAACCAAAAAAATGAGAACACAAAAGAATTTATCCATATAAAACATGGGTGTCTCAAAATAAATAAACATGTATATCACAAGTCTAATAAGCATGGCATTTTCATACTAATCACTAAAACAATGAAACATGCTATAAACAATGAATATTGAAAGCATGAAAACAATAAATAGGAGTAAAGGATTGTTACCAAAACCGAAAAAGCAACTCTCCTTGTCTCCAAAACTTGGTGGTCCTCTCCACCAAATCTTCCATTGAAAGTGATGCATCCAATTGATTTCCATGAAGTACGGAACGCATCCACTCCAAGGTGTCATCACTCTCACGTCATGTGAGAGCCCACACCTACATTAAACAAAGGAGGGGTGGTCTTTGGTACCCATATCTTATTGGGTCTATGGGGGTTAGTACCTTCTCTAACCCAAACAAACTTCTTTGCTAAATTTGAAACATTTAATCTATCATAACAAAATTTAGCAAGGTGGCCCTTACGTCCACAATGTGTACAAGTGTACACATGAGCATACATATAGTGATGGGTGTGTCCGTGAGAAGTATGTGTATGCCGTGGAGGGTGTGCATGCATAAAAGTTGGAACTTGTTTCTTTCGAACCAAGGTTTCCAAACATGAGTGGTTCATGGCACATTGGCTCATAGTGGAGCCCAAACAATCTACTCTCTTCTTTAACATACAAATATCATCATTGATCCTAGAAGAAGTGGTACATGCATTAGGTAGACTAGATGAAGAAGCTACACTAGCATGGCAAACATGTGCATCCATCTTATTTTGCAAAACATTATTTTTCTTTAAACATACATCTAAATCATTTGAAATAGAAATTATTTTATTTTTCAAAGTAGCATTCTCTTTAAAACAAAATCTACTTTAGAAGACAAGTTTTCATTCTTCTTTAAAATAGCATGGCAAGCATTTTTAGATTTTAAAAAATCATTTTCTTTTAGTGCAAGTTCTAATTGAGATCTCAATGAATCCCTTTCATTATAGACCTCAACCTTCTCTTGCAAAACATTGTTAAGTCTAGAATGCAAACTCTTATTTTCATTTTCAAGTCCTAGACTTTTCTTTTTCAAAATTTTATATTTTTCTATTAGTTTTTCACACACAATAGAAAGTTCTTCATTCAAAGCATGGGCATCAATATGATCATTTGAAGAACTAGCATCATCATCACTATCTATTGGAGTTTCCGAGTGTACCTCAAGGGAGTCATTCCCTTGGACCATGTAACATTGAGAGTTGGATTCTCCACTAGATTCCTCTTCTTGTTGGATTTGCACTTGAAGCTCGGAGGTGGTGGTGGTTGTCAATATGTTCCACACTGCAAAGGCGGAATCAATGTTAGAAACACACATAAGATAATCTTTAGGTAATGTGCTTCTAATGGCTCTAGGGCTTGTGCATTGGCCCCTATATGATTGCTATCACTAAGGAAGGATTCCTTGGTAATGGCAGGTAAACCTTATGTCCTAGGTTTGTAAATAAACGGTCATCCTAATCTTCCAAACATGAATGTTGGAAGGGTCAAACATAGGTGGGGTCATGAAGGCCATGGTAAACTATATGTGTGCAAACAAGCAAATGCAAAACAAAGATTAGCAACCAAATGGATCTCACTCCTAGGATGTTAAGCCTAAGTATCAGGAGCACTAGCTCTGATACCAATTGAAATAACACCTAGAGGGGGGGTGAATAGGTGTAAGTGCTAATCTAAGAACTAAATGCGCTAAATGCGGAAGCTAATGCAAACCTTGCACAAACTTAATACAACACAACAAGTGTAGCCGAATTCCCCGTGAAGGGCTCTGGACTAACTCCTCTTGATTCCCCTTGAATGGGTTGAGGTGCTATGTGAAGCTCTTGTTGGTTAAATATAAGTTAGGCACACACACAATCAAGCCAAGCATATAAGGATGAATAGCAATATGAAATAATGCAAGGCACAACACAAATGCAAGCAAGTATGATATGAATGTTATGAGTGATGCTTTGCACAATATAAAGAGAGAGAGTTGAGAGACAAGTGGATCAAACACAAAGGCCAAGATATGTTTCGAGATTCGAGCACCTAGCTCTACATCCCCGCCTACACCACCGTGTAGGATTTCCAATCCACTATACCGTCCATCGAGGACTCCCATCGAGGGAACCTTCACCGAGAAGGATTTGTTACAACAAAGGGAGTACCGAACTCCTCTCTCAAACAACCACCTCATAACGAGGGGTAGGCCCGTAGCCAAACAACCACAACACCTCTACCGAAGAAGGTTTACAACCAAACTCCACTTCTCACTAGAGGGAGCAAACCAACAACCCAATTACATAACCTCAACCTCTACCCAAGAGGAGCAACCAAGAAATCAAGGGTTTACAATTGGTGGTCTCTTTCAACCACAAACCTCTTTCCTTTTTCTTTTTTTTTCACAAAACAAATGATCCTAATAGATTAGGATAGAAGATAGCTCAAGTGTGGAAACAAGGTGTTTTTGGAAACAATCAACAAAGAAAAACTACTAGAGAAATCTTTTGTAAATGATAGAAAATGAAAATCAATACAATCTCCCAAAACCCTAGTTTTCTTTGATTTTTCAAAAACCCAAAACAATAAAGATGAGAAGTTTAAAGCCCAAAAACTCTTTTAAAAACTTGTTTTAAACTCAGGAAAACTGAGAATTTTTCTCTTGTAAAAATCTTGGCAAAAAACCCAAAGAGATGGGGTTTATATAGGCCAAACCAGAAACTAGCCGTTAGGCTGATGTGGCAGCCTGACAGGCTGACGGTCGATCGGCCCGGTCGACCGCCAACGGTCAGAAATGTGACCGTTGGGCAACCACGGTTGACCGGCCCGGTCGACCCAAACAAACAGAGAGCACTGCTCTCAGACCGGCGACCCGGACGGTCGACCGTCCCAGTGTCTCCAAACGTGCACAGATTTGTGCACGTCGGTCGACGGCCCGGTCGACCGGCAACAGCCAAGTCGACTAGGTCAGTTGACTTAGTCGACTGATTGAAGCCTGAAACAGAATTCTGGGTCAGAAAAACAGTTTAAAAATATTTTGAAAAATCTTTTAAGTCTTCTAAAAATCCACAAAACTTGTTTTAACATTTTGTATTGAAACACAAACTTGTGATAAAAATTTCAAGACATATATCAATCATATCAATTCATTTTTGAGTCTTGCAAATTTTATCAAAAACAAAACTTGTATTTTATCAAACTTGATTTTTCAATACATGAATAAGATAGTCAAAATAAGTTTGTATGGAAGTGTAAGCATGTATGTATAACTAGAATACATCTATTATACATATAAACTATGTAAACTTGTTTTGATCTATTATTCATGAAAACCAAATCCAAAACATGAATCTTTGTGTGTTGTGCACTTGAGCATATCAACTATACTAAACTTTACAAATGGATCTAAAACACACTATCTAAACTATGGATACCTAAGTCTTCTTGATGATCTTCATCTTCAAGTTGACTTGCTCCAAAACTCCATCCATGGGCTAGGCAAAGTGTGATCTTGAAGTTTTGGCCCTGGAATCACTATGAAAAGCTTCTAAACTCCTTGTTGAAGCTAATCACCAACTAATATCTTGGTTAATGATCTGAAACTTAAACAACACAAGATTATTAGTAAACATAACTACATGAGTAATCATCATCAAAACTAGGGTGGAAGGCCTTTGGGCCAACATATTTTTCTGCTTTGATTGCCTACACCCTGCAATAATTAAAGAACTAATATACGATATTTGGACGCTTTAAAATGATTTAGATATTTGTATTTAGCCACGTGTCAATTCAAGTTCAATATATTGTATTTTGTTCAGTTGTTGTGATCTGAATAGAGGTGTACATATGGCATTTCATATAGCATAGGACAAACACAGGGGTAATTTACTCGCTTTGTGTTATATACTTATCTATATTGCACACTTGCACAAATCAAATTTAAGGGCAAAACCCAATACAAGATAAGGTAGGGAAGTCATTACCCTTCCTTAGCCCAAAAACCTCCTCCCTCCTCACACAACCCAAGCCCTAATAAAAATTGATAGACGTTGGCCCCTAGGGACATCTCAGACTCATTAAGAGATTGACCGAGGTTGGACTTGTGAGAACATACTCTTGTGAAATCGCTGTCTAAAGTTGGGGATTAAGAGGTTAAACCTTGAATATACCGTGGTTTGGTGTAATTAAGACCCGTTGCTTTTACACGGATACCTCCCATCTTATTTTGCCCCTACCTGGCCGATTAGCTTGCAGTCAGGTTCATACAACAACCTCCCCTGGGTAATCGACCAGTTAGGAGTCGTTTAGATCTAGGTCAACCTTAGTATAGGCTTGATTTTGATTTTGTCTTTTATTTGTTTGTTTGTTTGTTTTTTCTTTTTTGTTTGTGATAGTTTGTTAAATGGAATTCAACAACAACAATTCTTTTAATCCTAATCTGAATTCATACTTCACATCGATCCCATTTCATTCGGATAATTCTAACCTAGCTTTTTACAATATGAACCAACCAAATATACCGGGTTGGACTTATCTGAATCAATACAGCCCATACTCCCAATCTTATAACCATAATTCCTAAAATAATTTTCACTCTTCGCAGAGTCAATTGGGATTCACCACCCCCCATGTCAAATTTTCAACCTCCTTGTCCATAATTTTCTCAATTCTCACAATTTATACAATATTCATTCTCCAATTTCCTTCATATACTCCTTTTCTAGAACAATCCATAGAAGAAAAATCTGAATTAGAAAAGAGTATAGAAGCCACCATGTAAGAGGCCGAGCGACAATTTCAGAAAATGTTTGACTCTCCAATTTCACATTTTCAAGATTCATACTCAGTCTCACTTCTTCAAAATAGCCAATCATCAGTCTTGGACACGAGGATGAACTCTTGCGTGAGTTCGAGCAGCAATCTCAAAATACATTGGACTCACAATCTTCATAATTGTTTCAAAATCAAGATTCCTATACTCCCTTTCTAGAACAACTATTTGAAAAAAAATCTGAGCTAGAAAAGAGTATAGAAATCTTATATGAGACCTTACAACCATTTCAAAAATCTTTTACCCAGTCTATTGATAGGTTAGAAGCACAACTAAGTCAACTGATCAACATTCATAGGAATGAGAGAACTCGTTCTTATCGACCTTTGACCAATCTAGATATCTCTAACTCTATCGATCTAGACCAAAAATCATGTTATTTTGGAAACCAAGATTCAATTGAGCACATCCATTTAAACTTGACCAACATCAAAATTTTGAGAACCACATTAACATTTTGGAAAGTTAACCATTTCCTGAAATTGAACTTGAGCATGAATATGATTTTGAACCTCAAATTGATAATTCAATTTCACTTTTTAATTTAATATTGACTCCGATATCTTTACCTCACTTCAAACGTTTTCCCAAGTCAGCTTTGAATCCTGTACCCATACATTGTGAAATTGAATTATCCATCTTTCAAGATTTGCATCTAGAACTTGATCAATGCATAACTTCTGAGAGTCCCATTGACAAATTGGCAAGTTTTTTCTTCAAAAAAATTAAATTCAGACAAGAATGTGACTTCGATCCTCATATTTGTGATCCAATTCAAATCTCTAAATCAATTTTGACTCTTATTTTGATACCCGATTTGAGCAACATTTTAGAGTCAATTTTGATTCACATACTTGTCATTCTTGAACTTAAATCACCAAAAAGTCACATTCCATTGTAGCTAAAATGAATGTGGACTAGAATTTCAACTTCTTGATTTAGACTCACTTTCTGAACAAATTTTGACTCCTAAACCTTCACTTGACTTCAGTCAATTTTCAGAGTCGATCATAGTTCCTGTACTTCCTGAGTCCAATCTATCATTCCATCTTTTCACACTCCATTTTGGGACAAATGTGTTGAATATAAAGACTCTGAAATTATTTTTAAAATTTGAAAATTAGATGGGGTAAAATATATAAGAAAAATCATTCATATATACATTATTATAGTGGGTTGTATTATAGTGGTCTTTGGTGCGTTCCTGAGAACTCCACGCAAATTAAATTGGGCCGCATTTTATGGACCAATTAGACCACCACCGGAACCACTACCTTGAGGTAATTTTTCCTTTTCTCTCTATTTGTTTCACGCATATATGCATTCACAATGCATTGAGGACAATGTAAGAGATAAGTGTGGTGGAAGGTCTACTAATATAGAGCTTTTAGATTTTCTTTTTTTTTCACTTCTTTTAGGATATTCTTAGAATTTTTCCTTTATATATAGGATTATCCCTATTTCTTTTTTGTATAGGATTTTTACTTTCTTTAAAAACTATTTGAAATAAGAGACAAAATTTTGATTTATTTTCAAGAAAATTAAAGATGATCTTAGAAATTAAGGAAGCCTTAATTATGACATCTTAAATCTAGTCAAAATAATAGATCTTATTTAAAATTATAGGTTAAGTAACAAAGATTAAAGAGAATTTTATCTTGAATTTTTACCTTAGATAGTATGCACTTCACACTTACACATTTTTTGGAGGAAAACAAAGACCTAAAATGCCATAAAGCAAAAATACATACATAAAAAATAAAAATAAATTAAAATATATATATGATATATATGAAGAAAAAATCACTTATTAAGCTGGATAACTATACTTCAAGAAGTATGACTATTCACGCCTAACGGTGGTCAAAAGAAATAAAAAAAATTCCCCTTAGTTTTGTGGCCTTGTTTACCCGAATCTTTAAACTCGAAGGATGTTTTCTAATCTGGTGCCCTAAAACCGTCTAGTCTGTGAGTCATCATTTAAAGGCTCACTACCCGGGTAAACTAGAAAGCCTAAGAAAACTAAGGGGAAAAAAAGAAAAAAATATATTAATAAATGGCTTGATGATTAGAGTTGAAATCTTAAAAAATTTCACTATCACAAAGTGCATATTATTAAGTTTTATTAAAGATCAAATTATTCTATCCAGTTTTAAATTTATACCTTAATTGAAGACAAGATTTTGCATATAGACTAAGTTCAAGGAAGAATATTTTTTTGTGGACTTATGATCTTAGATCACTTAAATTTTACA
Organism: Agave tequilana; assembly: GCA_038442645.1. NCBI lineage: Eukaryota > Viridiplantae > Streptophyta > Magnoliopsida > Asparagales > Asparagaceae > Agave > Agave tequilana. Next base: position 32,226 of record JAVJIF010009896.1, read on the forward strand.
AAAAATTTCAATAACTTGTCTCTCTTTCAAAATGCATTTTCAAAATACTAACTTTTATTTTCTTTCCTTATGGATTTTATCGGTATAATCCATTGAAAATCCTCAGGAGACAAAACTCTTCCTCTAGGGGAAACCTAGAGGTTTTACGGCTTGTTACACATGCTCAGTGCAATCGCGTCACCTGCGAAAGTGGTGTAATAATATTTTTAGTTTAGTTTTTCTTTTTCTTGTTTTGCTCGGGATGATCAAAAGATAAGTGTGAGGGTGTGATTAGTATCCAATTTTGTATCTGCTTATCATATTTTCCTATCGATTTATGAATAAGATAACGCTTCTCACCCGTACTTTGATCTCTTTTCCATATAATCAAGATTAGAAGGGTAAAAGGGTAATAAGAGCCTAATTAAATCCATTTTTGGGTAATTAAATCAACATTGGATACCATGCGAAGAAGCTTCTAGAAGAACACCTTGGATTCCCGTATTTGAAGCTGTCTCTGGAGAGATATATGTTCAAACATTGCAAAACAAATACATATAGAAGGTGCTAGAAGCCAGACGAACCACGTGACCAAAATTTAGGGCAATTGGCCCTAATTTTGCCGCAGTTCCTCCGGGTTGCCGCGGTACTTTTGAGAATTCACACGTTAATCTTCAACGCATGGCCTCATCTCGTCAATCCCTAGCTCTTTCTGCCTATAAATATCTCTACAGAGACTTGATACGCAAGCAAATAGGGAAATAGGCTAGGTTTTTTCTCTTCTAGTTGTAGAATGGGATTTTCTTCTTTTTTCTTTTGTATTTTATTTTCTCTTTTTAGATTTATGTATTAGGGCTGAGATGGTTCAGAGAGAGATAGAGAGATATTAATGTAATAGAGAGTGATAATATATGTAAAGGTGTCTCCTTTCTTTTCTTTTGTAATCTTCTTCATCTTTTACAGAAGCTTAGCTAGTTTTTCTTCTCATGGTGACTACCTACTAACCACTAACAAGCTAACCGCTTACTTGATAATCCACATGAATCTAATAGATCTACAAGGCCTTACTCTTGTAAGAGCCATTGATGGCTCATGATAATGGATTCTAACATTCTAATATCTAACCACCAACTTGCTAACTTACAATGCTAACTTTAGTTCATGCTCACCTCTAACCATTTTGATGATATAATAGTAACTTGCATCTTATTTTGTGGTTATGATGTTGATGAACAATCTTATGTGCCATCCTTTTTATCCTCTCTTGAAGCCAAGAATTAGTGATGACCAACGATCCATGTGAGGCAACTATCACTAAGAGGCTAGCATGGTAGTGGAGCAATTAGTAGTTAGAAACTATGAGCTTTCTTTCATAGCTTTTCTTCTCATTTTCACTTTGTTTTAAAAACCATTCTTCAACATAAAAATTCTATTTTTATTTCATCTCCTATCTCTTCTACTTCTTCTTTCTTTTATTTTGTTTTTAAAATCATTTTTCAAAATCTTTTCTTATTTCATTTTCTTTTATCTCATTTCTATTTCTTTTTTTGCTTTCACCGATTCACAACCACTTCTTATTTGTTTTTTTACATCGCCGCTTTCATCGCCTCCTCTACCATCACTTCTGGATTTTTTTCTTTTTTTTTTTTTCTCATTCTTTAATAAAGAGAAACTTGTTAATATAACACGCGAACATACTGTTAGTGCTTCTATTGCTTCCCGTTCTAGTGGATTTGACCCGTATAGCCATCATGCTATAACGGAAGCATCGAGGAAATATTAGCACACACGCTTTTATTTTGATTTTAAAAACACACATTTTCAATTGCCGGCTCCTCCCGATCAGTTGCATCTACACTCTAACCTCCAATGGCAGTTCAGGATTGAGAATGAGCTCACGGAGATAACTTTCGTTGACCAGGTCCTGAAGGTGCCATTTGAGGGTTTGGCAGTCCACTGTGAGGTGGCCCCTCCCTTCGTGGAAGGCACAGTAGTATCTAAATCTCGGCCCTCTTGGGTTAGATGGGAGGGGTCTGGCAGGATGCCTGACCCAAGGCTGATCTTTGATGGCGTTGAAGATCTAATCGATCAATACCCAAAATGAGATGAGGTCGAGTTCTGCTTCGCTCCCCTTGCTAGATTCAGTAGCGCGCTTAGATGGCTTATGGACAGCGGGGAATTGTGGCTTGGATTCTTCCCTGGGAGAATTGTGGCTTCGGCTTCTCGGCCTGGGCCCTTCTGTCGGGGAGAGCCTGGACGTGGCCCGAGTCGCCTATTCTATTTGGATGTACTTCTAAGTCCGGACGAGGATATCACTCATATTGGTGACGTTATTCTTCACCAGATGTTTGTAGAAGGGGTTGGTGACCTACAACCCATTGATGAAGGTGGCAGCGGCTACGTCCTCATTGCAGTTGTACATTAGGGCCATCTGGCTCTAGAAGTAAAAACTCTCCCCAACTTTCATTTTGACCATGAGAAGGTGGTTGTTGTTCCTCTAGAATTCCCTCTGAGAAGCAAACTGGTTGTAGAATGTGTCAGTTACTTCATGGAAGTTTCATAGCAAGTTCCTCGGGAGGAGTAAAATAGTGGTAGGTAACTTCTTTGAGGTTGGATAGGAATGCTCGACAGAGAAGGAGATCGTCGTGAGCGTAAAACCACCATCTTTTTCTAGTACTGGCAGAGATATGGGAGGGGGTCGGAGGTTCCCGAGTAGTGGTTAAAGGTCAGCATTACGAACTTCTTCAGGAAGCGGAGCATGATAATTTATCTTGACAATGGTGAGTCAGTGGGTCTCATCCCACTATACTCCATTCCTTTCGAAAACTGCTGACTCGCTTGATTGAGTCGCTTCTGGAGTAGATCTGCGATTTCCTCTATGCGAGGGATCTTCGTGCTTCAGGAACGCTTAGAGTTCCCGAGGTCCTCATTGTCTTCGTAGGTCTCCGATCGGTTGCGTCTCAAGCTTCTGGTGGAGTGAGCGGATTCCCATGTACGGGTTGGTAACGGGGGAGTCTGCTCATTTCTTCCCGCAGTAGGAGTAGATTGCGACTTTTGCTGTGTTCGGATTTGTTTGAGCAATCATTTTTGGACACGGGTTTTCGCTTCTTTTTCACGGGCAGCACCTTCACAGAGTCGGATCATCCCCGTTTGCTGGTTCTCCATCAGCTTATGCATGGTGGAAAGCATCTGTAGGAGGTGATGGCCATTGAGCGATAGCTCAGATTCAGCGGCCTGCATCCCAAGTGGTAAAGCAGTGTTGGAATGAGAATCCTCAGCGTTAGAGATATAGACGTCGGATAGGTTAGGCCGATATTTAACTGACTCAATCGCTTCGATGGTTTTCCCTATTCCTTTTGGCTCGGCATAGGAGACTGTAGTCTGGTTAACGCTCTTCCTTGATGGAGCCATATCGATCGTTCAAGGCAGTTTAGAGGATGTGGTGTAATATTGAACGGTGAGAGGTCCCAAGTAAGAATTCAGAATCTCTCAATGAAAGCACCAAATGCAGTGGATAAATTTCTAAGGAATTAATTCATGTACCAAAACAGTAGGGGAAGATCGCTAAATCAAAATCACAGCAAACATAAATACACAGAACTTACATAGAAACCTAAAGTAGGAAAAACCATAGAGAGTTTCACTATAACAATAGTGATTACAGGTGGACTTCTCTAGTGTGTTAGGGTTTCTGGATTCCGATTATGATGCCCCTCCTCATTGGGAGGGATCTGTTATTTATACAGGTTATGTCAAACAGATAAGACTAGAGAGTCCTGCTCTGTTTGAATACTTATAATCCTTATCTTGATGGCAGTTAAGCTGAATCCTGATTTGAATCAAGATAGGTGAGAGTTCAACTCTATCTGGTGGTCTGCACTTTGCTGTAGATAAGGATAAATTGTTTCCGAGGGGTGACTGTCCCGTTTGAATAAGTTTGGGCTTTAGAGGTGGAGATCCCCTATAAATGGATTTACCTCTTCTTCTGGTTACCCAACTTGCTTGGAGTTGAAAGTGGATAAAGACTCTGAATTAGGTGTTCTGGAGATGGCCACGCGTCGCGCATCCCTTGGGGCCGAATAGACACATGTCACAATCTCAAGCGGGTCAGAAAGTAACCAATACAATATTTAAACTAAAAACAACATTCAAAATATATAATTTTCTCACATCTCAAGCTGGAGGCACGGACAACGAACGGTGTTTAGTCACTAAAGTGCTTGGCGAGGTTACCAGGACGACTCGACTTAAAGTGCGAGTAGAAAATCTGGCAGCATCTCGCCTAGGCGAATCTAGTGAATAAAGCGCTGGGCACTAAACATGCCTATCAGGCAGAGCATGAGAGGCTGACGGTCTAAGTGCACTCCTCTTTCGAGGAAGTGCGCGAGAAAACCTGGAGGCTAAAGTAGCTCGGGCTCTAAGCGCACTCTCAGTAGCTACCACGAAATCTATAAGAGTGCAAGGCCTAGACCAATCGGGTAGCCATCCTGAGAGTGGGTGAAAACTCAGAGTTGTACAATAGTACCAGCATGAGATGTTACTACCACACAATCATGCATATAAACAAGTGGTAACTAGACTACCTGAATAGTGTGTGAAGCCTGAAGGCTGTGTGTAAGCCCATATGGGTTGAAGTAAGCCCGGGATCTAATAGCACTCTCAATAGCTACCACAAAAACCCATAAGGGTGTAAGGCCTAGACCATTTGGTAGCCATCCTGTTAGTGGACAGAAACTCCGAAGGTTATACATGAGTACCTATATGGTTAGTACTAATAAGTGCACAAATATCATACTGTTTACACTATTACAAGCATTACAGTACATCGACCCAATACAGGTTATGACATGTCCACAGTTTACAACTCACACGAATCCAAAAAAATATAGATACCAATACAATACACCCTTCGAACCGGGGTACCCAATTAAGCCGAGGACACTCGCCTAAAACACAATGTCACGGAGACACCGCACGCACGAGTCCTGAGGCGGGGAAATCACTGAAGCGAAAAAATGAACGGGGGCTTAGCCCCAAGGAGTGGCTGGCCCTAGAGGTGGTGCACCACCACCATGGGTGGCTAGGGGGGCCGACCCTATGGTGAGAGGAGAGAGAGTATAGGAGAGGGTGAAGGTGATGGTGTTGGAGTTGATGGTGGGGTTATTTGGTGGTGGAGATGGATTTTGATGGAGAAAGAAAATGGAAGTAAAGGAGGTGATGATGCGGGTGATGTTGGAGGTTGAAATAGTGGTGATGGAGGTGGTGTTGTAATGTCGAAAGTGAAGATGGTAGTGATGGGGACGAAAATAGAAGAGGTGGTGGTGAAGATGGAGGATTTGTAGTGGTGGTGGTGATTTTTGGAGGAGAATGAAAAGGAAGGAGATGGAGATAGTGGGGAGGGTGATGTAGGAGCTTGAAATGGTAGTGATGAGGGTGGTTTTATGGTGGTGATAGTGATGGTGGTGGTGGTTGAGAAGAGTAGAAGAGATGGTGATGAAGATGGTCTAGTAAAGATGGTGGTGGTGACGTTGGTATTGTCATTGTAGTTGTTACCAGAATGATCACCGGAATGGTCACTGGATGGGTCACCAGAGACATTACCTCGAAGAGGAGCTCGACCTTGAGCTTCAGGTGGTGGCTGACCATGATGGTGGAGGAATGGAGGTGGTCTTGTGGTAGGATAAGTTGAAGGAGGTTGTTTTGGAGAAGGAAGTGGTGAAGGTAGTTTGTATGGTAGATTTATGGGATTCTTGGTGAAGTGGGAGGAGAAAAAGGAGGAGGAAGGTGATGAGAAGGTAGTGTAGTAGTTGTAATTATAGTGGTTGAGGTGAAGATGAAGGAGAAATAGTTGTTTGTTAGGGTTTTGGAGAAGGATGGAAGGTTGAGGAAGATGGAATGGAGAAGGATTTTGGTGTTGGAGTTAAAATGAAAGGAGATGGAGTCTTGGGGAGGGGTTTGTTGCAAAATAGAGAAGAGGTGAAGGGACTTGGCCGGCCTAGGTGATGGGACAGGGCACTTGAGTGTTTAGGATATTTTGGAGGGGATATTTTGGAGGAAGATTAAAGAATGAATTAGAATGTATAAGAATTGTTTGGAAGTTGTTGGAAGAAAATGGAAGGGAAAAAAGGGAAAAATAAAAGAAATGGGAAAAGAGAAAAAAAATGTGATTGGTGGATAAATTAAAAATAATTATATTAATGGATTCCTCAGACTCGGTCGCGGATGCGGAAAATCTTCGGAAAAATACCGGAATCACCTAAAATTCAAGTATCTCAGACCAACCCGTAAAAATTTTTAAATATCAAGAATATTATTCTAAGAATCATGATGAAAATTCGTTTCAAGAAATTCGTTATGATTTCAAAACTAAAAATCTTGAAATCAACTACCGATACCGGTCGAAATCAAATCTGGTCGAAATCTGTTAAATTCTAAAAATCTCTGAAAAATATATTAAGATAGTAAATATTATTCTAAGAAAATATCTAAAAGTGGTTTCTCAAAATTTGACTCCATTTGTAAATTAAAAATTTAGGAATAAACCAACGGTACCTATTAATCCCGATTTTAGGGTTTTTATAAAAATAATTCAGAAAAAAATCTGAAAAATCATGAAAATTCTAAATTATTGGTACATAGCGTTGATAACTGAAATTGGTTAAATCTGACCACCAGAGAGATTAAATCGAGTAATATACTAGGATCGGGTCCCCGGTTTAGATTAAGGCTGACTCCGAGTCCACGAATCCAGATCCAATACAAGATAATCACATAATTAATCATAAAACAAAACAAATATGTGAAGTAAATAAAAATACAATCAAAAAAAAATCTAAATACGTATCTAAGTATATATTCTGAGAACGTGGTGTTACACTTTGGAGCCACTGAGACCTCGCTCACGTAATTTCAAGGATTTTGGTGATGTGTATTAACCTATAAATTAGATGTGAGTTTGTATTAGTATTTTTGTCTTATTACATGATATGACAAATTTGTAGGAGGATGGATGGAATGTGCTTGATTGTCACATATAAATGGAGCATGAAAAGATAATCAAACTCCACAAATTCAAGCTACAATAAAGTTAAATCAATCGATACAAGAGCCTTTAGAGTAAAGAAATTTAAGCTTCAAATTTCATATTTATTAGAAAATATGTATGTAATTAACGAGTAAAATTAATTATTTTCATTTGACACTAATAGGAATTCTTAGTTAATCAATCTTCTCATTCTTAAGAAATTCCAAAATGATCTTAGGCCATAAGACTTGATTCCTTGGCCAACTATCTCTATCTATCCCATTCAATCAAAAATTTCACTGGTAGAATACAAATGAGATATATTAAATTGTCTTTCGTCTCGTTTTTCTCATTTAACATTAAAACTCTAAAATATTATTTTTACTATTTTTGACAGACTCTGACTGTTAGAGGGAGCTGGAAAGTTTCATTGATATAATATTAATTTTGTCTCTCTTACCTCATGTCATCATCACTTTGGAGCATTCCAACAAGTCTCATTCACTCTTGACCCGTGTGATTTGTGATAGGCTTGTTACCTCTCATCAAAAAAGTGGGCTGCTAATTGTACCCTAGAGTTTTTAAATTACTTCTATTCTCAGTCTATATTATTACCCTTTTCCCTACTTATCTTTCTTAAGCTCTACAGTTGTCTCACTCTTCTTTTCTCTCGCTGTTTGGTAGCAAGGAAGTGGGCAGAAGTAAGGAAATAGGGAAGTATAATTGCTCACTTCCTTATCTATCCAAACACCGAAAAAGAAAATAAGAAAACCTCTTTTCTTTTTATCTTTTCTCTTTTACACAACCATTTCCTCACTTCCAGAGTGCTACAGTTAATTTTGTGATCATGTAAATCACATTTGTAATAAATTGTAGCACAAAACAGTTAATTTTTTGACCATGTAAATCTCACTTGCATTCTAATCATAGTCTATTTTTAATTTTTCTTAATTAATTTTTATTTTAATATTATTTTACGTTCAACTTTGTGGTCAACTTTTCTACTTTCACTTTTATATTACCATCCAAACATCGGAAAAGACAAAATATTTTCCAAACCACACTTCCCAACAACATCCAAACACCGAAAAACTTACTAACCAATTCTCAAGTTCCAAAGGGAATTATTACTACTTCCTCAATTCCTCACTTCCTCATTTCCACCCTTAACCAAGCAGGCCCTGTAGACTCATTAATTGTTGCAGAAAGCAAGCTTCTCCAGGTCTGATTTTTTGTAGCAAGCATTAAATATTTAGCGAGCCACTCTCTTGTGGCTCTGTCTAACATCCACTCTTTTGTTTCTCTCCCTAATATTTCTGAGAGTGTTTGCCTTGATATTTAACCTTGATCTTTAAGTGAGATCAAAAAACAAATTTCAGGAAGCAATTTTTTTTGGAATAGAGTTGAAACTTTTATACACAAAATGAATTCAGAATAATAGAGAGAAGTGAATTAGAATTCAGAAAAACAGAGGGAAGTGAATTAGCTTTCATTTTCATTAATTCTCTTCACTACTTCTCAACTAAGAAGTAATTGTGCTTTCATCTTCATCAATTCTCTTCACAAACTTCTCATTAATATTTTCCTGTTTGGAGAATCCTTTAATTCATTTCTACATTCATTTCTATATTCTTTTAAATTCTGCTTCTTAAATTCACAATCTTTAAGTGTCAATCGTTGAAGATTTTTATTGTTATCCATTATTACATAGATCTTCATCTTGTATCAATTGATTTAAGATATTGGCTTCAGTGGTTCTCATTTTTTTTTTAGAGAACAAAATAACTCTTGTGATATTGTGTAACCTCTTGGTATAGAGGAGAAAGACAAACTCTTAGGGAATGATGAGGTTGGCGGTTGTATATTTTTTGGGGAGAAGAATGAAAGTCCAAACTCTTGGGCTAGAGCGTTGGCATTGTAATCCATAACTTTAAGTTGGAAGCATATAGTGGATTTAAAATCTTAGAGAAGAGTCTTCTCAGCGGTAGATATAAGGAGATTTCCGAACCACCCTAAGATCATTTGTCTTTCTTTCTCTCGCTTTTCAATATTTAACTATGACTGCTGCACGTTACTTTTATTCATCATTATTTACAATTATTTAATTATTACTCTATTGACCATTTTGTCAAATTATCTGTAGTGTATTTGTGGATTCTACCAACATCTGGATCATTCTGCCAGAGTTTTGGTAGTGTACTTTTGCATTCTATCGGCAGTCTAGTATTCAACCAGAAGTAAGAACAACATTCAAGATTTGGGTTTCAACTTCATTCTAATTCTTTCCTTAATTTTATTATCGTCTGAACATTTCTGTTAAGTTTCACTAACATTAATTGCTTTTCAATATTGGGTATATGCTGTAATTGTTGTTGCATTGTATCAGTTTTTCTCTAGCTCATTTCAAAATTCTATCAGAATAGTCTATTACTTAACTTATTTCAGAATTAAATCTTAATAATTTTAAAACCCTATTCACTCCCTTTTAGGGTTCTACAACTCAGTGACAAAAGGTTTGGACTGAAAAATAGGAGATCCAGATTCAAGGACCAGACTACGACTTTTGTTCAAAAAAAATAATCTTAGGAGACAATTTGTTAATATCTTTTGTAGAAGGGAACAAATATTATTTTTAAATAAGGGAAAATATTCTGTATGTTGGATTGAGCTTGAGTTAGTGTCTAACTATAACCCATCCAAACAATCAAAAATAAGGTGACAGTGTTTTGGGATTATTTCAAAGCATTTAAGTGTTGATAAGAAATTAGACAATAATTATAATAAAATTAGAGTGATGCTTTCCTATTTTACATCCGTGCATTATTGCACAAACAAGTCGGCATTTTTTTTTTTTTTGGAAACTTATGGATATTAGATTGTATTATTCAAAATGTGGATTTGTTTATTTGAAATTTATGGAAAATCCAATCAAAACTAGAAAAATGGGCATATTAGCTTGTACACACACATATATGCAAGTTGTAACTTTGTGTAATTTTTGAATTATGAAAAATTCAGTCCTAACAAGATAAGTGGGCATAAGAGTTTGTATATATATGAAATTTTACTACAAAATTACAAATTTACAAAAAATTTGAACTTATGATTTTATTATTGCAAATTTACATGGGACCGTTCGGATTCAAGGAAGTTGGGCGGGAGTGAGGACGGGGGATGTAGATTTTTTTTTCTCTTTTGGAAAATGAGAATTTGTATGAATCTTTTCCGGTAATTGGTTGGTAGTTCAGAAGTGAAAGTAAAAAAGTATATTGTGTTTTCGGTGTTTGGCTAGTAATATGAAAATGAAAATGAAAAATTAGCCACAAAGTTGACCATAAAATAATATTAAAATAAAAATTAATTATGAAAAAATAATTGAACTGTAATTAGAATGTAAGTGAGATTTATATAACCACAAAATTAACTGATTTGAGTTACAACTTATTACATATGAGATTTACATGACCAAAAAATTAACTATAGCACCCTGAAAGTGAGGAAAGGGGTTGTGTAAAAGGGAAAAGAGAAAATGAAAAGGAAATTTTCTATTTTCTTTTTCCGTTGTTTGGATGAACAACGAAAGTGAGCAATGACACTTTCCCACTTCCTCACATCCCCCCACTTCCTTGAATCCAAATAATTTACTTGTGCATCTTAGTTGAGACGTATATTTTGAGAGGACAAAGCCTTGAAAGCAGTCCAATTCACATTTGCATAAATGTCAAATGATATGTAGCTTGTGATCTAAGAAAATTTTTCACAATTAACACGCCTTCTAACATCTTTGGCAAAAAATAAAAATTGGCTGTTAAAGAACCCAACAAGCTATAATTTAGACATTGCAGAAATATGTTTGTTTTTAAAAGCTTTACAAGAAATCCATAGAAACACAGCACATATATTCACAGTTCAGAAAACAGTCACGTGAATATCACATGAAATTTTTATGAGTTACATGTCTCTGATTCCTGTGACACTCAGTTGGAGATTTTATTAACATTGGGCTGCCATATGGTACTCTTATGGAAAATTTAAAGAAAAGTTTATAATATTTTATTATATTTTTAAAAATACATGTTAATTTTTTTGAAAACATGTGAAATTCTCGATAGTTTTATGTGATTTAGCTCTCTAACTATTTGTAGATTGGAAGACACAAGAAAAATAATCTAACATTATCATAGATGCTTTCTTCATCAAAGAAAAAGGGATAAGAAGATAAGTAGTCTAGTCCTATCACTAGAGAAATTTTGAGGATGATTAGGACAAGTCATTAGTGTATGAAAATACAACGATAAGGGCTTGTTTGACTTGGAAACAATCTTACAGAAAATTGGTAATTGTCAGTTTATTGTGAAGAAAAACTGAACGTGACCTATGTCAGTTTTCTGCAGTTTCTCTCATTTTTTGGAGGAAAACCTATGAGCACAAGAAGAACTAGAAATATGAGGAGGAGGAGTAAGGAGTAAGAACACAAAAAATTTCTTTTCTATCAAACTCTTGCTCACTATTTTCATTCAAGGATGACAACGCTATTTATAGACTCCCAATGACTCTTGGGATTCCACACACATTGGAATTCCACACACAAAGACTCTTAGACTTCCTCACAATGACTCTTGGGATTCCACACACATTGGAATTCCACACACAATGACTCTTAGACTTCCTCATAATGACTCTTGGTAATTACAAACTATATAATGCAATTGACCTTTCATCTCCTTAATTAATATTGTATTGGGAACTCCAAGGGACTTTGTTTGAGTTTATCTTTCAACAAATTCCTCCCTTAAACTCAAACATTTTCCATCCTTCATTCCAATCATCTTCTTGCAATTTTCGAATAGCACTGTTGGTAGCGGCTTTGTAAAGATATCTGCCATTTGATCACGACTCGCAACGTGACTCAGTCGCACTTTACCTTTCTTCACATGTTCCCGTATGAAATGGAAACGAACATCTATATATTTACTCCTTTCATGGTGCACCGGATTCTTTGCCAACTCAATTGCTGATTTGTTGTCAACTCGTATTTCGGTCGCTTCGTTTTGCTGGAGTTTTAGCTCACATAGCAAATTTCTCAGCCAGATTGCGTGACACACGCACCATGATGCTGCCACATATTCTGCTTCGCATGTTGATAAGGTTACTATTGGCTGCTTCTTTGAGACCCATGTGAAAGCTGTGTCTCCCATATAAAACACATATCCTGATGTGCTTTTTCGATCATCTATATCTCCGCACCAATCACTGTCGGAGTAACCCACCAGTTTGTATTCATGTGTCTCCGAGTAGAATAACCCGAGTGATACAGTTCCTCGAATGTATCGAAGAATCCTCTTGATAGCCTTCAAATGTGAGTATTTCGGTTCCTCCATGAACCGACTCATTATCCCGACACTATATGCAATGTCAGGCCTTGTGCATGTGAGATACCGTAGGCTCCCAACTAAGCTCCGGTATTTGTTTGCATCCACTCGATCTCCTTCATCAAATTTTGAGAGTTTCGCACCAAGTTCCATCGGTGTTGCTACCGGGTTGCAATCTTCCATCTTGTTTTTCTTCAAAATGTCTTTTGCATACGCCTCTTGGGACACAAATATTCCCGATTGTCCTTGCTTAACCTCAAGACCAAGAAAATATTTCATCAGCCCCAAATCTGTCATCTCGAACTCCCGAGTCATCGCTTCTTTGAAGTCTTTTATCATCTCCTCATTATTCCCCATGAATATGAGATCATCAACATAAAGAGCAACAAACAGCAAGTTACCTTTTTTCTTCTTCACGTATAATGCATGCTCATGAGGACATTGCATGAACATGTTCCCTTTGAGGTAGGTGTCGATTCGGGTATTCCATGCTCGCGGCGCTTGCTTCAGCCCATATAGCGCCTTCTTTAACTTCAACACTTTTTTCTCCTTCCCGGCTTTCATGTATCCAGGAGGTTGCTCCACATATACTTCTTCTTCAAGCACACCATTTAAAAATGCTGACTTCACGTCCATTTGATAGATTGGCCACTTGAATTGTGCTGCTTGGGATATAAGAAGCCGAATTGTCTCCATCCTCGCGACTGGAGCAAAGACTTCATCATAATCAATCCCAGCCTTTTGTCTATAGCCTTTTGCTACTAGACGTGCCTTATATCTTTCTATCTCACCTTGGGCATTCATCTTTTTCTTATACACCCATTTTACTCCTATGGGTTGATGTCCTTTCGGCAGCTCCACCAACTCCCAAGTTTCATTTCTTTCAATAGCACTTATTTCTTCATCCATCGCGGCTTACCATTTCTTATCTCTCACTGCTTCTTCAAAAATGATATTCTCAGCATCCGCTAGAAGACATACCAAGTGTACTTCGCTTGTTGTCTCGTATAGATCTTGCAAGCTTCGCATCTTCGGTTGTCTTGGTTCTTCTTCATCATCAGATGTCGGAGGGCTTATCTGTTTGATTACGGTCAGAGGTTGATTCTTCTATTTCTTCCTCCTGCGTCACCTCTTTTTTGTTGTTCCAATCCCATGCGCTTTCTTCATTCACTTGCACATCTCGGCTTACAACCACCTTTTCTTCGATCGGGTCGAATAACTTGAAAGCTTTTGTCTTCTCGTCATACCCGATGAACACGTACTTCTTACTCTTGTCATCTAGCTTGGTTCTTCTTTGATCCGGTGCGTGCGCATAGGCCACACTACCGAATACTCTCAAATGTGATACGGTTGGTTTTCGTCCGCTCCAAGCTTCCTGGGGTGTTTGATCTCCCATCTTCGCATGTGGACACCGATTTTGCACATACACAGCACATTGCACCGCTTCTGCCCAAAATTCTTTTGGCATGTTTTTGCTCTTCAACATCGACCGAACCATATCAAGAATAGTCCGGTTTTTCCTCTCGGCCACACCATTTTGCTGAGGTGAGTATGGTGCAGTCAGGAATCTTCTAATTCCTTGTTCCTCGCAGTAGCTTTTGAAAGCAGTTGACATGTACTCTCCGCCTCTGTCCGATCGTAAGGCCTTGATATAAAGACCAGTTGTCTTCTCTACTTGCATCTTGAATTTCTTGAACACCTCGAGTGCCTCGGACTTTTCTTTCATGAAGTAAACCCAAGTCTTCCTTGTGTAGTCGTCAATAAAGGTAATAAAGTACCTCTTCTCACTGAATGACTTAGGTGTGATCGGGCCACATATATCGGTGTAATATCCCTATTTTAAAGTACGGTATTTGGATAAAATACCAGTATATTTTATCCAAATACCGTACTTTAAAATAGGGATATTACATTCGGTATGTACCAACTCGAGAGAACTCCTTACACGATATTCCGCCCTTTTCTGAAAAGTGTTCCTTGTTTTGTAACACCCTGCTCCCCGGTGTACGTATCACAGTATCGGTACGCGATACGACTTACAAAATTGATTTGACCTCTGTAGTAGTCCGATTGAGCCGATTTCAATTTCTAAAATTATTTTCTAATATTTGAGATTTTTCAGGATTTTTCTGGAATTTTCTGGATTATTTTGGGAAATATCCGTTGTCGGTGTCGACCGATACCGATAACCAGCCTTCCGATTTTTATTTCACAAACAGAGTAGAATTTTGAGAATCTGCTTTCACCATGTGCCTTAAAATCGTGTTCTCTACGTTAGGTTATTTTTGGGGATTTTTCTGATTTTATCGAAAATCCGGCTAAACCGGTATCGCCCGTATCGGCGATACACTCCGGGATTTTTAATTTGCAAACCGGATTGAATTTCTTCAAACCGTCTTCATATTACGTCTCAGAATATTTTTCTCTATTTTCTGTAATTTTGGGCAGCGTTCGGAGCTGGTCAAATTGTGGGCCAATATTATACTAATAAAATAATAATTTTTATCATTTCTTTTCTTTTCTTTCTTTCTTTCTTCTTCCTGAAGATTCCATCACCGACTCTCCCACCGCCTCTCTCCCTCCTATAAAATCTCTCTCTCCTCTATTCTCTCTCACTCCCCAAACTATCTCTCTCTAATTAAACCCTCTCTCACTCTCTCTCTCTCTCCTCTCTCTCTCCCTAACCTCTCTCTCTCTCTTCTTCTCTGGGTGACCCATATTAGGGGAAACGCTGCCCTGACGCGGCCGACGTCGCCGCGCCCCCAGCCGGCACCACCGCCGGCGGTCGCGAACCCCAGGCTGAGCTCCAACCGGCCACCGCGCGCCTCCTCTCCGGCTGCCACGCCTCCGGCTTGGCACGTACCCTCCGGCGAGGCCGCCATGGCCACTCCTTTTCTCTCTCTGGTAAATCCCTCTCTCTCTCTCTCCTTTTTACTCTCTATCTCTCCCTCTTCACTCCCCATGGCTGGAATCGCCGCCGGCGGCCAGGCTTGCCGCCGGCGGGCTGCCACTGGCCGTAGGCGGCGGGCCGCCACTGGCCGCCGGCCAGCAGAGCTGGCCGGCTACAGCGCCCCAGCAGCGGCAGCAAATGTTGCCGCTGCTGCTGTTTGTTTTAGGGGAGTGGGTTCGGGTTACACCCGAACCCATTAACCCATATTAGGTTGGGTTAAAACCCGTTAACCCGCTACATCCAATACCCGGAAAATTAAGTTGTGGGTTTGGGTATTGGATCCAAACCCGACCCGCGGGCAACCCGAACCCGCTAAGGTAATTTTGCAGAAAACCCCATTGTACAATTCAATATTTGCGTTTAATAGTTTTATTTACATAATTAATCCTATTTGTTATGATTTAGTGTTCGGGCGAATATCGGGAGCATCCGGACTCCAATTCGGGCGATTCTGGATCCGTTGCGATCGTGGGAACGAGAGCTACAGTCCTGTAGTCAGTTTGTGAGTGTTTTTCTTTTATAAATTATATTTTATCATGTTTATTAACATTGTTTGATATATCGTGATTATGAATAAAAGACGGTAATAGTTAATTATTAACTGGAGCTTGTTGGACACCCATTATAATAGGTGATTCCTGTAGTATTGTTAGGTATTTCCCGATGTAATATAATATAGGGAGACAATTGTAGTAACAAGAAATCTGACATAGACAACTCAGACACGGTCATCATACCTGCATAGCCACGGACACACAGGCCACTGTGTTACCATCTTCATGAACACTATTATGTCATGTAGTGGATCACAGTTAGAGAACTATAGTCATATGTATACTGATCCACGATACTCAGTGACACTACACTATTACTAGACATGCATGCTAGATACCTTCACACACTAGTATCCACATTACACGAATACTGTAGGTTGATACACTGACCATTGTTATAACATGTCTGAGTACTACCCAGATATCGTACACGGATTATAGCTACACATGAATGTCTCACTGGTACATGTATAGACTAATGCATGGATTACCGCATTTCATATCATGTCATGTTTACATATCCCTGTTACACGTGCATGTTATGTTTACATATCACTGTTACACATGCATGCCATGTTTCCCTGTGACTTATGCTTATATAGTTTCTCTATATTATTGTCATATGGATCACCATGCCGATTACCTGTATTATTGTTCCATGTTATCAGATACATGTTATATGCTTGGTTCCCGTTACTGATATTGTTAATCCCGTTACTGGATACATGTTCCCGTTACCTATATGGATATTCACGATACTGGACTTGAGAGCTGTTGATATGCTATATGTGGACTTCCACATCTATTGATCCCGTTATATTATTCCCGTTATATTGTTCCCGATATATTGTTTCCGTTTCCCGTTATATTGTTCTATGCTATCAACAGAGCCCTGGTCCAGTTATCATGTTACCCGTATCACATATTGTAATGGTACTTGTTACATGGTATATTTGACATATCAGATCATAAAGTTAACTCGGGTATGGGGGAGACTTGACGGTTGATTAGATCTTATCGGGTGATGTACTGGATCCATATTGTTAGTCCCACTGCAGGGGACGGTAGTGCTACCTACCACTAGCTCCATGAGCTCCCGTTACTTGATTCGTGCTCCCCTCCTAGCGGAGGGCCCTGGTCTTAGCAGCCAGGGGTCCGTTTAAGGCCGTGATCCCGGGTATGCACGGGATACATCCACCCGATAAGAACTCTTCGACCACGGGTTTCCAAGTAACATAATAAAACAGTATACACAATAGTGACGTCGGGAACACTTGTTATTTGGTTGCTCTCTCGTTTGGATAATGGTACCCGTAGGCCATGTCCGGATGGGTTCGACTGGAGTGCGGGCTCCAGTATGAACCGCCAGTGGTATGGGACACTGGAAGAGAGTGATTAAAATACCAGGTGGTACTGATCGCTACTATTGTATAAATGAAATGACTTTGACATGACTGCCTGCTACATGTTTAGTTGTACTTGTTACTGTTCCTGATCATTTATCTGCTATCATGTGACATGTATACATTGCTATTGTTCCTGTTTCTTGTTACACTTTCTTTAGAGCCCTACTACTCATGCACATGTATACTTTGTTACATTACCTGGTATATGTTACACTGTATGTAGTGACATACTATGCATGTTCTGCATTGCATATATTTTATTGTTGCAGACATATGCTCATCTGCATGTTCACCTCTATCACTTCACCACTATCATGTTCATGTCTAGTACGCCACCACTAGACAACATTAGTTATTACATAAACTGGACACGACTATAGATATGACCTGATAATGACCGACTAGGTAGTGATGGTATTAAAAGTTGACCTGTTTATATCTTTGCACTGCTTCCATGTTTAACTCTTTCTACTGTTTATATATATCCTTATTATATGGTATCACTATTACAACAGCATGTATTATCTATTACTATTGTGCATTGCCTTCTTCAGTTTTACCACTCACTAGGTCGCTTTCTGACGACCCTGGGTTTGCATGCCCAGATTGGAGATCCGAGTTACCATAGCTTCAGAGAGTGCCTTGGAGTCACATGGGAGATTCCGCATCAGGACTATTCATAGGTATTTTAGTGCTTTATTTCTATTATCTTAATTATCCTTGTTTTCATATCTGTTATGATCGCTGACCTCTTTCTGCAGGTATTCTTGTACTGCTTTCATGCTGGACCTCAGATCTATATGGAGGTATAGTACTGTACTGAGGCTTAACGTACGCGTGAGGTTGTTTTCACCTCGCGTATGTACGTCGCCATAACGTCTCCGTATCCTTGGGATCGGGGCGTTACATAGTGGTATCAGAGCCTAGGTTCACACCTGGTGTGGGTAACCACCTGGGTCAATCCTTGGACTCTTACCAACAGTACAGGCAGAGGCAGATTAAAGCTTGGGATTCCAGCAACGAGTACAAGAATACCATGACCTTGACAATTCATTCCTTGACTCGTTTGTATTCCTTCCTTCCTTCTAGTTGTCAAGCAGAACATCCGATTTCCCTCTCGCTTTCCTTGCATCGTTTTGCTTCCTATTCGTTAGGAACTACCATACTTTTCCATCCCGAGGTCCTTATAGATAGCAGAGTGCGCAGCGGAAGTGTCGTGGACCCATAACTTTTAGGATTTGGGGTTAGCAATATTGTTCTCACACCTGATTGAAATTGCGAGGACGCAATTTTTTGTAAGGTGGGGAGAAATGTAACACCCTGCTCCCCGGTGTACGTATCACAGTATCGGTACGCGATACGACTTACAAAATTGATTTGACCTCTGTAGTAGTCCGATTGAGACGATTTCAATTTCTAAAATTATTTTCTAATATTTGAGATTTTTCAGGATTTTTTTGGAATTTTCTGGATTATTTTGGGAAATATCTGTTGTCGGTGTCGACCGATACCGATAACCAGCCTTCCGATTTTTATTTCACAAACAGAGTAGAATTTTGAGAATCTGCTTTCACCATGTGCCTTAGAATCGTGTTCTATACGTTAGGTTATTTTTGGGGATTTTTCTGATTTTATCGAAAATCCGGCTAAACCGGTATCGCTCGTATCGGCGATACACTCCGAGATTTTTAATTTGCAAACCGGATTGAATTTCTTCAAACCGTCTTCATATTACGTCTCAGAATATTTTTCTCTATTTTCTGTAATTTTTGGGCAGCGTTCGGAGCTGGTCAAATTGTGGGCCAATATTATACTAATAAAATAATAATTTTTATCATTTCTTTTCTTTTCTTTCTTTCTTTCTTCTTCCTGAAGATTCCATCACCGACTCTCCCACCGCCTCTCTCCCTCCTATAAAATCTCTCTCTCCTCTATTCTCTCTCACTCCCCCAAACTATCTCTCTCTAATTAAACCCTCTCTCACTCTCTCTCTCTCTCTCTCCTCTCTCTCTCCCTAACCTCTCTCTCTCTCTTCTTCTCTGGGTGACCCATATTAGGGGAAACGCTGCCCTGACGCGGCCGGCGTCGCCGCGCCCCCAGCCGGCACCACCGCCGGCGGTCGCGAACCCCAGGCTGAGCTCCAACCGGCCACCGCGCGCCTCCTCTCCGGCTGCCACGCCTCCGGCTTGGCACGTACCCTCCGGCGAGGCCGCCATGGCCACTCCTTTTCTCTCTCTGGTAAATCCCTCTCTCTCTCTCCTTTTTACTCTCTATCTCTCCCTCTTCACTCCCCATGGCTGGAATCGCCGCCGGCGGCCAGGCTTGCCGCCGGCGGGCTGCCACTGGCCGTAGGCGGCGGGCCGCCACTGGCCGCCGGCCAGCAGAGCTGGCCGGCTACAGCGCCCCAGCAGCGGCAGCAAATGTTGCCGCTGCTGCTGTTTGTTTTAGGGGAGTGGGTTCGGGTTACACCCGAACCCATTAACCCATATTAGGTTGGGTTAAAACCCGTTAACCCGCTACATCCAATACCCGGAAAATTAAGTTGTGGGTTTGGGTATTGGATCCAAACCCGACCCGCGGGCAACCCGAACCCGCTAAGGTAATTTTGCAGAAAACCCCATTGTACAATTCAATATTTGCGTTTAATAGTTTTATTTACATAATTAATCCTATTTGTTATGATTTAGTGTTCGGGCGAATATCGGGAGCATCCGGACTCCAATTCGGGCGATTCTGGATCCGTTGCGATCGTGGGAACGAGAGCTACAGTCCTGTAGTCAGTTTGTGAGTGTTTTTCTTTTATAAATTATATTTTATCATGTTTATTAACATTGTTTGATATATCGTGATTATGAATAAAAGACGGTAATAGTTAATTATTAACTGGAGCTTGTTGGACACCCATTATAATAGGTGATTCCTGTAGTATTGTTAGGTATTTCCTGATGTAATATAATATAGGGAGACAATTGTAGTAACAAGAAATCTGACATAGACAACTCAGACACGGTCATCATACCTGCATAGCCACGGACACACAGGCCACTGTGTTACCATCTTCATGAACACTATTATGTCATGTAGTGGATCACAGTTAGAGAACTATAGTCATATGTATACTGATCCACGATACTCAGTGACACTACACTATTTCTAGACATGCATGCTAGATACCTTCACACACCAGTATCCACATTACACGAATACTGTAGGTTGATACACTGACCATTGTTATAACATGTCTGAGTACTACCCAGATATCGTACACGGATTATAGCTACACATGAATGTCTCACTGGTACATGTATAGACTAATGCATGGATTACCGCATTTCATATCATGTCATGTTTACATATCCCTGTTACACGTGCATGTTATGTTTACATATCACTGTTACACATGCATGCCATGTTTCCCTGTGACTTATGCTTATATAGTTTCTCTATATTATTGTCATATGGATCACCATGCCGATTACCTGTATTATTGTTCCATGTTATCAGATACATGTTATATGCTTGGTTCCCGTTACTGATATTGTTAATCCTGTTACTGGATACATGTTCCCGTTACCGATATGGATATTCACGATACTGGACTTGAGAGCTGTTGATATGCTATATGTGGACTTCCACATCTATTGATCCCGTTATATTGTTCCCGATATATTGTTTCCGTTTCCCGTTATATTGTTCTATGCTATCAACAGAGCCCTGGTCCAGTTATCATGTTACCCGTATCACATATTGTAATGGTACTTGTTACATGGTATATTTGACATATCCGATCATAAAGTTAACTCGGCTATGGGGGAGACTTGACGGTTGATTAGATCTTATCGGGTGATGTACTGGATTCATATTGTTAGTCCCACTGCAGGGGACGGTAGTGCTACCTACCACTAGCTCCATGAGCTCCCGTTACTTGATTCGTGCTCCCCTCCTAGCAGAGGGCCCTGGTCTTAGCAGCCAGGGGTCCGTTTAAGGCCGTGATCCCGGGTATGCACGGGATACATCCACCCGATAAGAACTCTTCGACCACGGGTTTCCAAGTAACATAATAAAATAGTATACACAATAGTGACGTCGGGAACACTTGTTATTTGGTTGCTCTCTCGTTTGGATAATGGTACGCGTAGGCCATGTCCGGATGGGTTCGACTGAAGTGCGGGCTCCAGTATGAACCGCCAGTGGTATGGGACACTGGAAGAGAGTGATTAAAATACCAGGTGGTACTGATCGCTACTATTATATAAATGACATGACTTTGACATGACTGCCTGCTACATGTTTAGTTGTACTTGTTACTGTTCCTGATCATTTATCTGCTATCATGTGACATGTATACATTGCTATTGTTCCTGTTTCTTGTTACACTTTCTTTAGAGCCCTACTACTCATGCACATGTATACTTTGTTACATTACCTGGTATATGTTACACTGTATGTAGTGACATACTATGCATGTTCTGCATTGCATATATTTTATTGTTGCAGACATATGCTCATCTGCATGTTCACCTCTATCACTTCACCACTATCATGTTCATGTCTAGTACGCCACCACTAGACAACATTAGTTATTACATAAACTGGACACGACTATAGATATGACCTGATAATGACCGACTAGGTAGTGATGGTATTAAAAGTTGACCTGTTTATATCTTTGCACTGCTTCCATGTTTAACTCTTTCTACTGTTTATATATATCCTTATTATATGGTATCACTATTACAACAGCATGTATTATCTATTACTATTGTGCATTGCCTTCTTCAGTTTTACCACTCACTAGGTCGCTTTCTGACGACCCTGGGTTTGCATGCCCAGATTGGAGATCCGAGTTACCATAGCTTCAGAGAGTGCCTTGGAGTCACATGGGAGATTCCGCATCAGGACTATTCATAGGTATTTTAGTGCTTTATTTCTATTATCTTAATTATCCTTGTTTTCATATCTGTTATGATCGCTGACCTCTTTCTGCAGGTATTCTTGTACTGCTTTCATGCTGGACCTCAGATCTATATGGAGGTATAGTACTGTACTGAGGCTTAACGTACGCGTGAGGTTGTTTTCACCTCGCGTATGTACGTCGCCATAACGTCTCCGTATCCTTGGGATCGGGGCGTTACATGTTTGTTTGCCAAGTACACACCCTTCGTAAAATTTCTTGGTGTAGTCCATATCTGGTAACCCGTGGACCATATGCTTCTTTACTAATTCTGTTAGGCCGCCATAATGTAAGTGTCCGAACCGCAAGTGTCACAACGAGACTTTGTCATCCATGTTGACTTGCAAGCACCTTTCTCGCACACTTCTCAAGTTGAGTTTGAACATCCGATTCTTGGCCATCTCCACTCGTGCAAGTAACCGACCTCCTTTGTCTTTCAAGTGTAACATTCGATCTTTCATGAAGATCGAATATCCCTTCTCTAATAGTTGGCCCATGCTAAGGAGATTACTTTTCATGTCAGGCACATAGTAGACATCCTCAATTGTCCCTTCTTTGCCATCCTTTTGAGAAAAGCGTATTTTTCCTCGGCCTTTGACTTGAACCTTCGACGCATCTCCAAATGACATGTGCCCATCTTCTATCTCTTGGATCTCCATAAAGAGATGTTTGTGCCCACTCATGTGATTGCTAGCGCCTGTATCGAGATACCAGACCGAGTCGCTATCAGGAATAATGTCTTCATAGGCCATCATGAGAACACCATCGTCTCTTATCTTCTCTTCCGTGACTAGTTTCGCATTTTCTTCTATCTTTTTGTCGGAGTAGCACTCTTTTGCGTAGTGTCCATATTTGCCGCATTTGTAGCACTGGACATTTTGACGATTTGACCGGCCGCCTCTACCACGACCGCGTCCTTGACCACGCCAATTTTGTTGGATCGGCTGGTCCTTTTCTTTTGAGTTATCTCCGCGTCCGCAGCCTCTACCGTGACCACGACCTCCACGGTCGCGTCCTCGACCACGCCAGTTTTGCTGGCCATACATCGTCTTGTCCTCCTTGATAGTTGCCTTAGATTGTAAGGCCTCTTCGAGCAGATCTTGTTTCTTCTTCTTCCGTTGCTCATGCGCCTCGAGAGAACCGGCGAGATCATCTATGGTCATCTCCTCCAGATTCTTCGACTCCTCAATTGCGCATACAACATTTTCGAAATTCTCGGTCAATGACCGCAGAATCTTCTCCACGACCCTTGAATCGGTTATGCTTTCTCCATTACGTTTGAGTTGATTTACCACCGTTTGTACACGCGTGATGTAGTCAGATACTCCTTCTGACTCCTTCATTTTCATGGCCTCCAATTCACCTCGTAGAGTTTGAAGCCGCACTTGTTTAACACGGTCGGCGCCTTTGAAGACTTTTTGCAAAATCTCCCATGCCTCCTTCGAAGTTGCCGCACTAGCAATCTTCTCGAACCCCGACTCATCTACCGCTTGGAATAAGAAGTAGAGAGCGGTCTTGTCTTTCGTGCGCGTTTCTTTCAACGCCTTTAACTGATTCGGCGTCATGTTATCAGTAGTAGCCGGCTCTGTGTAGCCATTCTCAACTACTTCCCACGCGTCTTGTGCACCAAGCAACACCCGCATCTGAATGCTCCAATTGTCATAGTTCGTCTTTGTGAGGCGTGGTAGCGGCATCTGCCCCAGCGGTGTAGGCTTTTGTCCCAGCGGTGTTCTCCCGGAATTTGCCATGGCTGTCACCGACGGTCTTCACCTTCAGCACTTGTACGAAGTGGTAGGGGCGGTCTTCTCCAAGCTTCAAGCTTCAAGCTTCACAATAGGATCACCTCCCAAAGAAGCTTCAAGCTTCACCTTACTTCAAGCTGCAAGCTTCACAATGGGAATCACCTCCCAAAGAAGCTTCAAGCTTCACCTTGGTTCAAGCTTCAAGCTTCACAATGGGAATCACCTCCCAAAGAAGCTTCAAGCTTCACCTTACTTCAAGCTTCAAGCTTCACAATGGGAATCACCTCCCAAAGAAGCTTCAAGTTTCACCTTGGCTCTGATACCAATTTGTTAACACAAGAAGAACTAGAAATATGAGGAGGAGGAGCAAGGAGTAAGAACACAAAAAATTTCTTTTCTATCAAACTCTTGCTCACTATTTTCATTCAAGGATGACAACGCTATTTATAGACTCCCAATGACTCTTGGGATTCCACACACATTGGAATTCCACACACAAAGACTCTTAGACTTCCTCACAATGACTCTTGGGATTCCACACACATTGGAATTCCACACACAATGACTCTTAGACTTCCTCATAATGACTCTTGATAATTACAAACTACATAATGCAATTGACTTTTCATCTCCTTAATTAATATTGTATTGGGAACTCCTAGGGACTTTGTTTGAGTTTATCTTTCAACAAAACCGACAAAGTTTTCCCATCTTTTTAAAAGCAAACAAGCAAGCTCGGTTGGAAAAACCTCATGGGAGCTATTTTTTCACCTAATAAACATGGCCGGACAGCAAGACCATGTGAATGGATTGCAAAAATTTAGAGAGAGAGAGAGAGAGAGAGAGAGAGGATACGAGTCATTTGTCCAGACAAGATGGCAGGGTTTTCAAGATAATTTCATTCCTTGATGAAGATAAGGACAGTTGATTATGATCCGTTAAAAACTACACTTGATAATTATCTTAACAGTAGCCAACCTTACCTAACTGATAAGAAATGCACATGACAGATATTGTAGGATAATTCCAATGACCAGTACCACTAAAACAAGAAACAATTTGAAAATTTTCTTCACAACAGCTTCATACAAATTAAGATTACAGTAAATTAACAACATAAGATACAAGGCTAACTGGTGGTTCTTCTCTCTCTCATGGAAGTCTATGCATATATGCAACTCTCTTTTATTAATTTTCACCTAAGAAAACAAGAAACAAGAGGAGGCTATGATGATGCTCTCGTTACAAAAAAGGGAAACAAAAACCAATCTGGAATGATTCCTCTCTCTCTATTCACAGGCTCAGAGGTGATGCGAAGACGTAGTCGTCTGAGAGGACGATGAGGTGGTGGACGGATCTGAGTTCGTCCGCTCAGCATCTTCGCTGTTATCATCTCCTTTGTGTTTCCCTTCGCAGTTTAGATGACCAGTGGGAGGTCTGTTAGTCTTCTGTCTGCTTTGCTGCTGTAGCTGTTGTGAGCGCGATTCAGATGGAAGAGATGCAACAGGAGCATATACTCCATTTGATGGAGCACCAGTTGCGTCCACCGCTGGTGGTTGTGCGGCAGCGGCAACGGCTGCTGCTGCAGTGTACTCGGGTGGTGGCATCCATATGCTGCCAACGAGCACAATCTGGGGCTGCTGAGCGCTGCTGTTGCCGCTGCTCTGGACTGCGGGGGTTGCTGGTCTTCTGGTGTGCAGCCGATATTTCTGAAATTATGAACATGATTGATAAGGAGATTGAAGCAGATGCAATCCACAATGAAGTAACAGAAAGAACAAAATGCATTGCAGTTGATGTTTAAGTAATGGAGTCACTAAATTCTTGGATGTGGAAATTGTTTTTGTTCAAATCTTGAAATCTCAGTACAGGCATGACTAGAATCCACCTGTGATGGAAAATTTAAATTTTGAGTGAAATATACCTCAACCCCAGACCTTATTTCAGGATGGAAGCAAAAAAACAAAGGTAGACTGAATTTACGCCAAATGGAGTTGCGTTAAGATTGTGATTTGGTCTATACTATGTTCGCTTCGTTTGGAATCCCCAACACGAAGAAGATACTAAAAATAGTCGTGTTCCAGATTCATAATCAGCAATATATTTTTAACTGAACAAAAATCAGAAATAAAAAGTACAATACCGTTCTTTTTTGAATTGCTATTTTATGTTATTGATGAAGACTATTGGTTTCCAAGGACTAGTTCGTGCTAAATAACACAGATTGATATTGCAAGCATCCAATGACCAGTTATCCATTACCATTCACAAGCATTGGAATCTAATGACACAGGACTACAAGAAGATAGCAATAATAGAAGAAGAGCAATATACGAGATGAAAGTGAAGGCTCACAAAAAGTTAAACCGAGCTCTAGGAATCCAAAGTTCTCCACAAATTTCATCAATCATCGACAAAATATGCCTTGTAGGTGCAATGTATTATGTATGGGGTCAGAATCTATTCCTTTCTTTCATCAGACTCAGTTTGCAAAAAGAAGATAAAAGACATATGCTTTTTAACCTATAAGAATCTTATAAAGAACGGAGAAGCTTCCGCAAGAGAAAAAGGGGAAAAAAGTGCCTAGATTTTTATGGAAACTAGAATTGATGTCCATAGTGCTAAATCAAGGATCAACGAAATCACATTTCAAAATTGAATGGAAAAGGGATTAAAAATTCACCTGCAAATGGCTCTTGACTTCGTCATTCGTGAGCCCATCCACCTTCATCAGCTCCCTGATTTGCTTCGGGGTCGCAACTGCAAATCCCCAACACGAATGCGAATCAATCACAACAAAAAACATTAAAAAAAAGATTTTTTTTTTTTTTTTTCCCATTGTAAACATACCATGAGATCCTCCGAGCTGCTGCAGGGCGTGCAAGAACCTCCGGTGGAGCTCCACCGACCAGCACCGCCTCGACTTCCTCTGAGAATGCCCCTCCTTGTCTTTGTCCTTGCCCTTCTCCTCGCCGGACCCACCGCTCCCGCCACCTCCATTGGCGTTGTCCGTGGTCGAGCTCGCCGGAGCCGCAGCAACCGGCGTCGTCTGCTCTTTAACAACAGGCTTCTCCCTCTCAAACGGATGAAATGCTCCTCCAATTCTCTTAGCGTTCACCGCAATCGGCTTCCTCACAAGATCCTGTTTCAACAACAATTTACCATCATCAAACATTAACAACAAACACAAAACTAACTAACGAAATAAGATTCAAAAAGAAAAAAAGCTTACCCCTTTAATCTCAGGCTGCTGGTTCCACAGCTGAACCGATCTCAGCCAGTCCGGCTTCTTATACGACCCATCGCCATTCCGACTACCATTTCTGTGATTATTATTATCTTCATCCGACGAAGAATAGCTTGGCCTCAACGGCATAAACTCTTCCAAAATTGGCCCTTCACTCGTAATCTCCTCGCTGTGTTGCTGCTGCTTCTTACATGCCTCAATCGCTGCAAACCCACGAAAAGAAACCCTAAACTTCTTCAGACCCAGATCAAAACAATACCCAAACAAACAAAACCCAGATGAGATTTTATCAATTTGTACCTTGGCTCACAAGTTGCAAGCTGAGGGGGAGCTCTCTTTCAAAAACCAGAATCTTCTTCCTTTCTTCTTCAAGCGCCCTGATGTAATCCATGGCTCTCGTTTCTTCTTCCTCTTCTTTCAGATACTTTGGCGAGATAAAAGGGAAAGAGAGAGGGAATATGGGATCTTTGAGACGAAGAGAGAAGAATAAACTCGCGAAAACTTAGAGAGAGAAAGAAAATAAATAAATAAATACAGGAGAGAGAGAGTCAGGGTCGGGGCGTCGCGGACACAACCGAATCTTTGGACGGGCTGTAAAAAGGAGAAGGGGGGTTGAATATTCCGCGTAATGATTCCTTCTCCCCGCACAGCTGGCGCTGACGTCAGCGCCCAGGGAGGGGATAAGATCGAAGGCCTGAGTCACGATCCGTGCCGTCCATTTCAAGACAACGGTTGGGATTGGGCAATGGGACGGAGAGAATCGAGGGGCGGGAGGAGAATCTTCTGTGAGGAGCGGGTGGAGATTCCAGAGACATCTGCATCTGCGTGCCGGGTATTTATTATTGGTTTTTATTACGCGTGGGGCACGGATTAGTTTAGCCCTTGGAAGGTTGAAGGGGTGGGTTGGGGTTTTATTGAGCTAACCATCAATTTTACTGTTTAAAAACAAATGAAGGAAATAGTGCTGCCATATTTCATGTCAGAAAAATAGTTTCTCTTTTGTTGTTCTTCTTCTTGCTTATTACGAGAGAAAATGGCTTGTAACGAGAGGAGTTCAACAAATTTTTATCATTACTCTTATTTGATTGTCAATAAAAAGTAACCAAAGAAAAGCTAACTGAGCCCCACAATGAAGTATATAATAATATATCCTATCAAAATATAATCACCACTCAAAACTGAGTGGTATACTTACCACCAATAAGGGGGAAAAAAAAAATTCAAAACCAACTCCATTTAAATTCCCACAACAGTCTAGCAAAGGAGAAGGAGAGAATCGCAACAGATTCGTCATCATTCCCCACTCAAAATGTACAAAATCTTTATAAAAAAAAGCTCAGAATTTCATCATAGCCTAACACAGAAAACCACATCACAAATTAATAATCAAAGAAAATTGAAAATCAGACACAGATCATCCTCTGCAATTTCCTCCAATCAACACGCTACAACCTCGAATTCAACCACCCAACAAGACCACTCCGCCCTCACACTGGATCTGAAGCCCAGACTTCCCTCCAATTTTAGAGGTAGAGAGAGGAGACTCGCAACAAGTAACCCTAAGTGAGAGAGGAGCCCAACATTTATTTTTTAATTGGGGAGCCCAGTAGAGGAGGTAGGGAGACTTGCTGTAACACCCAAGTTACTAGACTCGGAATTGACATATTAATATTGGGTTAATGAGAATTTTCAAAAATTCTTATGGTTATTAAATTAATTGTTTAATTTCGGTAATTCATTTGCAGAAATCCGGAATGGAATGAAATTTTGATAAATTATATGGTTATGAAATTATATAAGTGTGTATGTGTAAGTAAATTTTGAATTTAATCTGTGATTTCTAAATTTTTAATATTATATCGATAATGAAAATCGATAATTGGTATATTACCGGATATCCTTTTAAATTAATTATCAATTTGTTTTGGTAGTAGGGTATGAAGAAAATGTTAAAAACATGTGTATTCATTTATTTCATGAAGTACTAGCATACATACCAATACTTGGTTTGTATTCTAAATATATACATACATTTATGTTATTAAAGAATGAAGAAATAAAAAGAAAAGAAAAGGAAAATGGGAGAAGTGTCCAGAGGATTCATGGGAGGTATGACATGACGAGGAAAATGGGGATCTAGTGCCATGTGGCACTTGTTGATGCATGAAAAGGGGAGGTATTTATTGAAATTATGAGAGAAATCTCAATTTATTTTTATTTATTATTTAACTTTTTCTCTCACACTGTCCCTCCCAGTTCTTTCTCTCCCTCTCTATTTCGTTTTCTCTCAGGCCACACCGCCACCCTGCCGGCGGCGGTGGCGAGGGGACACCATCAATGACAGTGAGGAAGGTCGCCGACGGCGGCAGCATGAAGGGTCAAGCCACCGTGCCTCTCTTCCCCTCAACCTCTCTTCTTCTCCCCCTCTTGTTCTTCTTCTCTCTTCTTGCCGTCTCTCTTCCTTCTCGCTGATCCGCGCCGGAGCAGCAGCGGCTAGGGAAGCAGCACCGGCATTCGGGCAGCAGCGTCGGCGGTGGCGAAGGAGTGCATGATGGGCTTGATGTTTTGGATTATTGGATCTGGGATTTGGGTTTTAATTCAACCCGAACCCAACCCACTTTTTTAAATGAAAGAGTATTGGATTTAAGTCAAATGGGTTTGAACTGTGGAAACAGATCCTCTTGGAAGACCCGTTAAGACGAACTAGACCCGCTAAGAGATCGAATTGGTTTTTTGGAGATGTCTCGGCCATCTGGAATCCGATTCACGTGATTTTTGAGTTGTTAGATTTGTGGAGATGAGAGCTTCGCATTCTTAACTATTACCAGACATCCTAGCATGTGGATATGAGAGCGAACATCAAACTTTGTGTACAAAGAGATTTTATCAGTAATTATCCGCAAGATCGGAGGTAATTACGGAACCAATTGGCTCGATTTATCTATATTAAGTGTGGGTTGATTTTAACTTGTAATTGTATGACTATATTAGACCGAAGGGACATTCCACGGTGTTGGTGGAGCATAACGAGTATGAGGATCAATTGGATGACGGTGAGTGAAAGTCCTCACTCAAGTTATAAATTTTATAATTAAGTGATGATTGAAAATGAGTAAATTATTGATTATACAAATCTATTGGAATAAGAAATATCATTAAAAGAGGTGAGTGAAGCCCTACTCGTTAATTGAATATCATGTTATGAATTGAAATGTACTGTGGATGTGTTATTACAAATATGTTTGTGAACCTGATACAGGTATGGTAATGAATTGTGATTTTGTTATTTTAACTAATGCATGTAGACATAATCATCATGTGCTTGTAGAGGTATGAATATGTGTGAACCTAGACAAACACCACATATGAGTTATATGCTTGCGAACGTATGAAAATAAAGACATACTATACTTGAACAAGAAAAATATCATATATGAGTCATATGTTTGTGAAGATATGAGTATGAATGTATACTACACATGAACATGGAGGAATACTATGCATGAGGTATATGCTTGTGGATGTCTGAATATGAATGTATACTATTTATGCATGAATATGAATGAATACTGTGTATGGAAAGTGATATATGAATATCATGTATAAATATGGATAATACCCTATATGAATAAGAATAAGTGACATGCATGAAAACAAACATATATAC
The DNA here is from genome assembly GCA_038442645.1 of Agave tequilana. NCBI lineage: Eukaryota > Viridiplantae > Streptophyta > Magnoliopsida > Asparagales > Asparagaceae > Agave > Agave tequilana. The sequence goes on from JAVJIF010009896.1 coordinate 63,121, forward strand.
ATATATTGCATGTTTGAATGGGGACAGATACTGAATATGTATATGAATTTATAAATTTAATACTAAGTACGCATGTGGAGAAGTAATTTGAACGCAAACGGTGATGGAACGAGTGGTCAGACACCGAAATGGATGGGTAAGTAAATATTCAATTTAAATCTATAAGAATCAGAGGCACCTAGTAACATGCTAAGCATGGATAAGATTATAATTTCTTGAATGGTGTCGGATTAAATCATGATCAATTGTATTAACTTGAAATATGATATATATGTTTATAACAAATATTCTTCGGATAAAGAACTAAATAATCAAAATCTAGATTGTGATAGAAATTTTGTTAAGTATAAATTTTCAGTTGATATCATCTACATATATTTGAGAAATATTGTTATCACTTAATCAGGAATAGATAAGGGGTACTAAGAGAATTGAAAACGAGTATATGAATTGATATTGAAATAATTACTTAAATAGTTAATTGAATTATTGTCAATCGTGGAATTAGTAGTCACCGACAAGTGTAGTTATTAACAAAATAATCTTGAGGAGGTAATCAGCTAAGGGTAATTAACAGTGAACCTAAGTTTGAAACCAGGTATAATGGAAAATAATTATTGTAACTCTATTTTGGTATAAGTATCGAATTGAAGTGAGAAAATTGAAATACACTTAGAGGGGGGATGAATAGGTATACTAGCTAATCTAAAGACAAATGATGTGAAATTTAAAACTCAATTGCAACACACTATGTGAATCAAAGAGTGTAGCTGATTCCCCGTGAAGGGCTCTAGAGTATCTTCTCAAGATTCCTCTAAATTAAGAGTTGAGGTACTATATGAAGCTCTCTTAGTTCAACACAAGTGTGGGCACACAACTGATTGAAATTTTACCTACACACAAGAACACAGAATTTCAGAACTTAAGAATAAAGAGTGCAAGGTACTCAATGCTACCGCTATGCCCAGTGACTATGCGGGTCGTGATCCACAAGGAGGGACTAACGATGGAAGTTTTTTAGTAAGTTCTCTTTTAAGTTATAAAAATGATTAAAATTCTTCTTTTAGTTCTTGAAAAGAAAAGAAAAATAGGTTACAGTTAAGTTAAGAAGAAAATAGTAGATTGAGAAGGTGGAGAAATTGGAAAAAAGATTTATACAAAGAAATTAAAAAAGTGATAAAAGAGTTGGGAGATTGTGGTGTTGGTGATGTAAACTAAAAGTTAAAAGAAAAGAAAGAAAACCTAAAAGAAATACATACCTCCTCTGGCCAAATACTTACCTTGAATCTGTGGCGACGATGTTGCCTTGAAGTGGAGGCAATCAGTGCATAACCCATAAGAGTTGATTTCTGTCTCTTCCACATTACATCATCAAGATGATACAAGTATAAAATGATAAATACTGAGACTATGATCCATCGTCATGAGTTATCGGTGGCACTTGCAAAAGCAAGGCTCTTTCGATGCTATAAGACTCATATGGATTACACTTGGTACCAAAAGGAGAGAAGTAGGAAAGAAGAACACAAAGACAAAGAAGAACATAAAAAATATACTTTCGATTCAATATGGTAACAATAAGAGAAGAGAAGAGAAGAACAAGTCACTCTCAGCATAAGCTTCACTCTCATTCTCCTATGAAACTCTGATCTCCTCTGAATTACATAAATGAAAACTGAAAATTATATGAAAAGAAAAACAAAAATCTATACTAAAAAGAATGAAAAACTGACCTAAGAATCTATCTATATTTGATCGTCCTCTGTAGTCTCTGAACACCCAGTATTTATAGGCAAAAGCTAAACGGGGGAGAGCGAACAAAGAAAGGGGAAGTAAACACTCCCCCAACAACTTTAACAAAGCCGCGGAGCCATGGAAACACGGCTTTGGCCGTGTTTCCGTGGCGTTGGTGTGGCCAGGTGGCCACACCCGGGGGTGGTGCTCCCTGATTTCGCGATATGATTTTATCTCTTACTGGATTTGCAGTTTTGGGTCCTGTATTTGACGAAACCTCCTTTGATCGTCGGCTTAACCAATTGATTTGTGAAGATCTTATTTTAATCGCTTGTTCAACTAGTTTTATCTTCTCTGATTTGCCCTAATTTGTCCAAATCTGTCTTGGTCTTTGATTTGAATTAATCTGAATTAAATCAGAATTTTGATGGGCTTTTGGCTCGTTTTTCTTCCCTCTCCTTTAGTAATGGGCCTGCATATAATTAGACAATAAATAGGATTAAAAACAGAGTTTATTATATAATAAATATGAAAATGTGACAATAAATATGATGTATCAGCGACCGATCACACTCCCATACCTATCTTTTGCTCGTCCTCGAGCAAAACAACAAAACTAAACCAAAAATTATTAGTCCACTTTCGTAGGTCACGCGATTGCACTGAGCATGTACAACAAGCCGTTAAACCTCTAGGTTCCCCCTAGAGGACGAGTTTTTTCTCGTGAGGATTTTCAGTGGATTACACCCACAAAATCCATAAAGAAAGAGAAACAAAGTATTAGCATTTTGAAAACACATTTTGAAAGAGAAAAATATTTGAAGTATTATTATAAGAATTAAGTAATTTATAAGTTATAAGAAAACTGAATTTTTCATTCTTAAACTTAGTCTTTATTCAAAAACTTATTATCAATCAAGGCATGGAGTCAAACTGTATTTTTCATCTAGTCTATTATTTTACCCTAAGTTATATGCACCTTTGTGACCGTGAAATTTTGACTCGGGGTTTTTTAACTCGAACTCTTATGCCTTATTATATATATTATTTTTTCCTTTTTTCCTTTATTAATTTTAGGTGATATTATTTCTTAGTTCTATTAAGCTTTCTAATTTGCCCATGTAACGAGCCTTTAATTGGTGATTTCCAAACTAAATGGTCTTAGGGCACCGGGTGAGAAACACCCCAAGGATTTAAGAACTCGAGCAAAAAAGGTCACAAAATTAAGGATTTTATTATATGAACCGCTTTTAGGCGTGGATACTTAGTTTTATGAGGCACAAATACCCAGCTTAATCAGAAGATTTTTATATATATATATTTTCTTTTTTTAATAAGGCATAAAAATCTTTGTTTTTGAATCCTAAATGTGTAAGTGTATAAAGCTTGCATATATTATCAGTTAAAAATCAAGACTAAATTACTTTTCCAATTTTCTACTTAACCTTAGAAATCAAACAAATAATCTTATTTTGACCAAGTTTAAGAAATCCTAATTATGATTCTCCTATTCCTTAAAATTGACTTAATTTCTTACAAAAATATGTCAAAATATTGTTTCTATTTTTAAAAAATTTTAAAAGTAAAGAAAATGTTAACAATAATTTTTTTAATAATAAAAGAAAAACGTAAGTTATGTTAGAACCCTCCCCCACACCTATCTTATGCATTATCCTCAATGTATGAATTAATGCATAGATGCGTGAAAAAGAAGAAAGGGAAGGAAAATATTACCTTATGGTGGTGGTTCTGGTGGTGGTCTGATTGTGTCAAGCGTTGCTACCCAATCAAGATAATGTGGTGGTTCATGGAACCCACCTTTATTGACCTCTTTTCTATTTATATATTTACAGTCCCCAATATGAATATGATCATTAAAGATCCTATCATGAAACTTATTCCCTTTATATGACCAGTCTTGAAAAATCATCACGGAGTCATCATAGTCTATACCTATGTCCAACAAAAGAATGTCACTTGGTGGAATGGTTAACTTGGGCTCAAGAATGATAGGTTCAGGAACCAATACTAACTCGGGAAAATCAACTTTGGGTTCGAGAGTTAGTTTTGATTCGAGAGTTGAGTCTAAGTCTAAGATATGAAATTCACATTCTTTTCCATCAATGGAATGTGAATATCCAAAATTGGTGATTCAATTTCTAGATCTATGGGTACGTGAATAAATATTGGCTCGGGAAATTGGTTCAAATTGGGTAAGAATACCGGAGTCAACATAGATTCAAAATGGGAACTGAATCACAAAGGTGGGGATCGGGTTCACATTCATAATCGAGTTCAATCTCATGAAAACTCGCCAAATCATCAGTGGGTTGATATTGATCAAGTTCAAGGTTTTGTGGTGAAATTGAATCTTGGTCAAAGTCTTCAAGATACCATAATTCTTTGATTTTATCAATATGACTAGAAGTGTCGGGAATAGTCAAAGATTGGGTAGGGAGAGTTTCTTTATTCCTACGCATGTTTTCCAATCAACTAAATCTTGTTGAGTGGATCATTTTGGAATTGAATCATTGATTCCAATACTCTTTTCTAAGTCGGTATGTTCTTCTTGAAAAATAGAGTAAGGATCTGCGATTTGAAAATTTTGACGGGATTTTCAGTCTTCGAAAATTTGAATTCGTCGCTCAAGCTCTTCTAAGGCTTCTATCATCTTTTCTCAGTCAATTGATTCTTCTAATGGTTATTCAGGAGAAAGAATATATGAAGCTGGATGTTGGTAAGGTGGTTGACAATATGATGAAATCACCTAGAGGGGGGTGAATAGGTGATATGCTAATCTAGTGAACTAAATGCGAAAGCTAAAAACTATTTGCAACTACACTTAATACAACCAATAAGTGTAGCCGAATTTCCCGTGAAGGGCTCTGGACTAACTCCTCTTGATTCCCCTAGATAAGGGTTGAGGTGCTATATGAAGCTCTTGTGGTTAAGTATAAGTGAGGCACACACACAAGCAAGCCAAGCATATAAAGATGAACAATATGAAATAATGCAAGGCACAAATGCAAGCAATAAGATATGAATAAATGAATGATGCTTTGCACAAATGTAAGAGAGTTAGAGAAAATGGATCAAACGCAAACACAAAGATATGTTTTGAGGTTCGAGCCCCTAGCTCTACGTCCCCGCCTTCACCGAGAAGGATTTCTAATCCACTATCTTGTCCACCGAGGACTCCCACTTAGGGAACCTTCACCGAGAAGGATTTTTACAACAAGGGAGTACCGAACTCCTCTCTCAAACACCGCCTCACAACCGAGGGGTAGGCCCGTAGCCAAACAACAACCAATCCACCTCACACTTGAGGGATACAAACCACCTACAACTCCACCTCACTAAGAGGGAGTAAACCACAATCCTCAACCTCTACTAAAGAGGGAGCAAACCAATCACCCGATCAACCTCTACCAAAGAGGGATACAACAAGAGCAAGGGTGTTTACAACTTGGAGGCTACAACAACCTCAAACAATCTCTTTTTCCACTAAACAAAGATCCTAATAGATTAGGATAGAATGATAGCTCAAGTGTGGAAAAACAAGTGTTTTGATCAAAGAAAATCTCTTGGGAAAATACCAAATTGATATAGAAATGAATAGCAAGAAACCAATTCCCAAAAACTTGTTTTCTTTGAAAATAACAAAACACTTAAAAACAAACAAGATGAATCTTTTTGCTCTTTAAACTCTTTTGAAAACTTCTTTTTAAAACCAGAGAGTAGGGAAAAATTAGCTCAGAAAATCTTGGCCAAAATCCCAAAGAATTGGGGTTTATATAGGCCAAACAGAAAACTAGCCGTTAGGCTGATCTGTCAGCCTGACAGGCTTGCGGTCGACCGGCCCGGTCGACCGCGCCCGTTGACCGCCCAGATACAGAGAGCAGGGCTCTCTGGTCCGGTCGACCGCCCGGTCGACCGCCCAGATACAGAGAGCAGGGCTCTCTGGTCCGGTCGACCGACCGGCCCTGTGTCTGCCAAACGTGCACAAGGCTGTGCACGTCGGTCGACCGCAACGGTCGACCGGCCCTTGGTTCGGTCGACCGCACGGTCGACCGGCCCTTGGTTCGGTCGACCGCACGGTCGACCGACCTGGCCTGTCAGCCACAGTCTGGGTCAGAAACTGGGTCAGAAAAACAGTTAAACAATATTTCTAAAAATTCTTTTAAGTCTTGTAAAAGTCCCCAAAAATAGTTTTAACATTTTGCATTGATATATAAATATGTGATAAAAATTTCAACTCAAATATCAAGCAAGTTAGACTATTTTTGTGTCTTATCATTTTTACCAAAACCAAAAACTGTATTTTATCAAACTTAGATTTTTCTCAATAGGAAATCTGATTTTTCTTAAAACTCATGAATAGACATATCAAAATAAGTTTGTTTAAGATATGAAGCATGTATGTATATTGAACACATCTAATATACATAAAAATCATTTAAACTTGTTTTGATCTAAACTATTCATGAAAACCAAAATCCATAAAACGTGTGTGTTGTGCACTTGAGCATATCAACTATACTAAGCTTTACACATGGATCTAAAACACACTAAACTAAAGTAGGATACCTAAGTCTTCTTGATGATCTTCAATCTTCAAGCCGACTCGATCCCAAACGTGATCCACCGAGTGCAAATGTATGATCTTGATGCTCGGGCACTGGAATCACTTGTGAAAGGCTTCAAAACTCCTTTATTGAAGCAATCACCAATTAATATCTTGCTAAATGATCTGAAACTTAAAATCACAAGATTATTAGTAAACATAACTACATGAGTTAATCATCATCAAAACTAGAGAGGAAGGCCTCCGGGCCAACAATCTCCCCCTTTTTGATGATGACAAAACTCATGGAGTTATATATGCATGGATTAAAGTTAAGCTTCAAAGAAGCTCCCCCTTAACTCATGCATAAAACAAATAAACATAAATATGCAATGAATGACAATGCAAAAACAATAAAAGGCTCTAGATACCCAAGGAAATCTTCAAAAACAAAACATGCTCTAGATACCAATTAAAATTAAACAAATTAAACTTAATATATGCAAAACATAAATATGCATATATCAAACTTAAAATCTTCCTCCCCCTTTTTGTCAATCATCAATAAAGGGGTAAAAATAAAACTAAATCAAACTTATTTTCTCCCCCTTTTTGTCTAAAACAAGGAATCAATAAAGGGGTAACAATCAATTAGGATATCAATTGAAAATATGTCAAAGTAGCATTTTGATACCAATTGAAAGTGAAACATAAAAACAATCAATAAATGGTATATGCGATATACATTCATGAAGAGGAAGATGTGAAGCTTCCCTACATAGATACATTACATGAAAGAGGGATGACAAGCCCTAATTCACATAACATACACTATGCAATGCATAAGAGGAGATGTAAAGCTCCCCCTACACACGTGTACCACATAAAGAAGAGATGCCAAGCTCCTCAATACAAGATACACTCAACATGAATCTATATGTAGAAGAAATGTTAAGCTCTCCTTGCATATAGGCAATACAAATCAAAACAAAATTTTGAGATTTCATTTTAAATCATTCAAATAAACATTTTGATATCAAAAGAGAGTATTTTTCCTTTTAAACATATGATATCAATTTGAAATTTTTATTTTCTATCATAAAGTAAGGGAGTGGAAATACAAATACCAATTGAAATATGAAAATCATTAGCAATTAAAATATGAGAATCGAATTTTCTCCCCCTTTATGAAAAACAAACAAAAACAATGCGTAGGCTTGAATTAAGATACCAATTGAAAACTAAATCAATTGAAACAAAGATAGAGCTCAAGCTTAGCATAAACAAAATTTTGTGCTTAAAGATATAGCGATATAATAAGCACAAATAAAACATATATATGTATGAAAAGTTTAATACCAATTGAAATTGATACTATTTGAAATGTAAGCATACATACATACAAATATATATGAGTATACAAAAATGTCAAAATTGATACCAATTGAAAGAATCGAATGATACCAATTGAAACAACAATAATATCAAAGTATATCTCATATTCCTAACCTCCCAACACATGCTTATGTTAAAAGATTTTCAATGTAAAGCATACACAAGGCATGGTCTCCCAACCAACCGCCCTTAGATGGTAGGGGTTTTCAAAATAGGTTTGAAAATTGAAGTATGTTTGAAAAACTCTACCAAAATGAAGAATACGAACTAGTTATTTGAAAAATTTGTAAACTAGTATGAAATCTTTCAAGTAAGGAATAAAACACAAATATTTTTCATGAAACACATGAAATTCACAAAATAGTTAACACTCATAATCAATGAAGCATAAATATAACTCATGAAAACACAACATGAGTAAATAAGAAATGTGAGTGTACAAATACAATGTGAAGAACATGATCATGAAAGTATTCAATTTAGCTCAATATTCCTTGAAAAATGAGAAACATGAAAATCATCAAAACTTATTTAATCTTCAAGGCATATGTATGTCTTATACAAACTAAAATATACATACATATCCTAAACACAAATGAGTCCATATATATAGATTTACATGAAAGGCAAATGACTCAAAAGGATGTATATGTATAACAATAATTTGGATAAAATGGACATATACATGAAGTTAAACAAGAAATCATAAAACAAATTCAAAAATGGGAATACAAGTTTAAAATGCATGGATCATCAAAACTAGACTATACTAGCACATCTAATGGGTTCAAATAAGCATTCAAGCTCAAACATATATAGATTTATTTGTGGCCCACTATATGTACAAGTATATACCTAGTCTTAATGAAAACTAACATTTAAACAAGTAATCAACACATGAAGTATAAAACAAGATATGAATGAACATGAAAAGCATAAACATGATTATTATGTAAATCCACATGTTATTAAACCTATGATAAACATGATAGCTAAACAATTGGTGAGAACACAAAATAATAGTCCATATTAAACATGGGTGTCTCAAAATGCTATACATGCATGTCAAGAGTCTAATAATTATGGCATTTACATACTAATTAAAATAATGAAACATGCTATAATGAATAGAATGGAAAGCATGTAAACAATAAATAAGAGTTAGGAATCGTTACCAAAACCTAGAAGGCAACTCTCCTTGTCTCCAAAACATGGTGGTCCTCTCCACCAAACATCCCTTGAAAGTGATGCATCCAAAATGTTTTCTTTAAGTACGGAACGCATTCATTCCAAGGTACCTTCACTCTCACGTCATGTGAGAGCCCACACCTACATCAAACACGCGAGGGGTGTGTTTTCCATTATGTTTGCAAAGGGGAAAACTTACAAAAAAGAGTTTGAGGAGTTAAATTACAAGTATTCTTAAAAAGATTACAAGTAGATCTCCTCAGAGATTCTGGAGAAGTGTGCCGATAGGAGTCTGGTCAGCGCGCGACCACTTTGTCCCTTTGACGATGCGAGCGATTAGATTCCCTTCTCGCCTGGTTCGGGGAATCAGAGAACAGAAGGTTGGTAGAACCCTCTTGCTGCTTCTCAAAATCGCCTTCAATAAGGAATTCCTTCTCGCCTGGTTCCGGAGATTCCTTGAGAAGAAGGACGATGTTAGGGTATCAACACCCTGGCTAGAGAAAGCAATTCTCTAAAAGGTCTCTGAATTCGAGAGCGCACGGTACTTTGTGAAGAAGCCTCTTCTTGTGGAGTCCTCTTTTTGTCTTCGATCGGTCGATCTATATCCTCTCCTTGTACCCCTGGCGGGTTATTTATAGGGAGAGTAAGGGTATATTGTCCCTTGAAAATATGGAAACAGATTGAATTGAATCTGTTTAAATCTGGAAAGTAGCCTTGCTGCGAGGCTAAGATCAGCTTCTGCGAAGCTAGAATTGGCAGGTCGGTGGACCTTCTCGATCTGTTTTGATCCTTTCCATATCGTTGGAGGATTTCCCCTGATCTTCTTACTCGTTTTAGGAGAGTCAAGAGATTGTGGCAATTAACTGCCAAATTTGATCTCTGATTTGATCTTAATTGGATTTGATCTGATTAGATCGGATCTCATCCGGAGATTTGATTGGTCAAAGGTTGACCATAGCAGACCAATAGCGGAGCTGTCCGCATTGAGCTCGTAGCAGAGCTTAGAAGCAGCTTCTGGCGAAGTCCGAAAGAAACCCTTTGGCGGAGCTGGAAGTCCTCTGTGGCGAAGTTTGCGAGTTAGCTTCTTGGCGAGGCTTCGAATGGCTTCAAGGCGAAATTGGATGATATTAGCCTCTCAAGCGAGGCTATCCCTTTGGGCTCATGCGATGCTAAGTGTTAGCACCTTAGACCTGCTGAGGTCTGTTTAGAAACAATCCGGGTTCACTGTCTACTTGCTAGATCAGTGGAGTCCAAGTTGCTTCCTTGTCCCTCGGAGATGGGTGAAAACTGGTCTTCAGCTCGTCTGTCACTTTCTTTTGTAAATGTCAACAAGTTTAGACATTTGTTCGGACCAATAAGAATCTTGTCTTTTTAAGTGTCAACAAGACCCCCTTCAAAGTTTTCAGAAGTCTGCAATGGCTCAGACTTTGAAATACTTTGAACTGCTTTGATTGATGGTGAATGAATGTCGCCATGATGGTTGAGTTCAGCTTCGCTTTAATCCTGCTTTGGGATGTTTGCCGAAGAATTGCACAGGTTCGTGCCTCTGAATAGCTTCGCGTGCGGGTAGCCCCGCGTCTGGGCTTCCGAAGATATGTTCGCTTTGGAGCGCATGTCGCTTTCCCGAGATCAACCGCCGTGGGTCGATTTTCAAGGAAGATTTTCTCCTTCTCTTGCGTTGACCGGGGAAGATATTCTCCGATTTGCACGTTTCCAAGGGAGGATATTCCTTTTCTTCAAGGCGCCATAAGTGCCTTTTATGAGGGAGACGTTTTCTCCCTTCGCGCGGGTTCTAAGGGAAACCGTCCCTTTTCTCAAGGCGCAATAAATGCCTTAAATGCGCTCGTGCTTCCACACTTGAGGTGGCAGCGCTCAGGCCATGGGGCCTATAAATAGGACACTTGAAGTCCTCTGAAGAGAAGTGCTTTGCCTCTCTTCTCTTCTCTTGGTTTAGAAAGAGATACTCAGATCTCTGAATTAGTGGGAATGCCCACTCTGGTTATTACCCGGCCAAGGACCGATAAGTCTTGATCGTTCAACGACTTCACCGATTTTAGGAAATTCATCTCCCTTGATTCATCTTTAGCAGCTGCTTCAGGGATTAGCTTCCCTTGTTCTCTATTTAACTGATCTACAGAGAAGGATTTTGGCATAGCTTCCCAGTGAAGCTATCATCTTGACTTGATCAGAAAAAGATCACTGCATGTTAAGTCCGCTGCACAGGCAGAACTTGGGACTTGGTATCTTCAAGGTTGAGCCAGTCTTGCCATATAGGTGAAGCTAAGACTGTGTCCCATAGGATCAGTCTGGCTTAGCCATATAGGCGAGGTTAGGACTTGGCGTTTGCTGAGCCAGCTCATCAGTGCCGTGTAAGCGAGGCTTATCCTCTGCTTTACTGAAACTGGATCGCTTCGACCCAAAAGATTCGGCTTAGTTCTTTTGTAGCCTCTCCTGTGCTTAGTTGCTAATCTGTTCTGATTTGCCTTGTAGTGGGCTATGTTCGCCAATCTTGTGACTTGATGGAAGGAACCATAAAATTGCCTTATGCTTCCCTGGTTGAAGCTTTACTTTTAAGCAAGAGGAACATTCGGGCAGCGGGTGCGTGTCCCAGTGGCTATTGGCAGCCTCTTATACGAGATGATTCATTCTGAGGTGAGGCTGGTAGCTGCTTATCCGGAGATGATCCGCTTCGGGGTAGTGGGCGTCACCTGTGAGATCACTGGCATCATTGCCAACTTTCAACTTTGGTGGCCTTTGTCGGCGACGATCCACTCGGGAGAGCAGGCATCACACCTGTCGGACCACTGACATCACTGCTAATTCCCATTATAGGTGGTCTGACGTGTTGGCGGCGATAAGTTTTATTGCCAGGCTTCAACAAAAATGACCTCGCTTTCTAGTGGCAAAATCTGCCATTTTTGTGGAGAATTATGGCCGTGTCTCCGTGACACAACTGGTTACAGCCTTGTGCAGGAGGAAGGCCTTTCGTGTCCAGCCGGTCTGACTTAGAAGCAGATAAAACCGCTTGTATGCCTTTTGCACAAATGACCCTGTCGAGCCACTGAATTTGTTATATGAAACACAACTTTGATGTAATATCAATGTACCCTTCCTTTTAAATCAATGAAAGTTCATCTTCTGATCCTCTGATTTTTGCTTACTTTCATTGAAAGTTTGGCCATAGCGGGGCTAAACTGTATGCGGAGTTAAGGGCATAGTCCCTTCTTTGAATGAACTTCACGAAACTGGTATGTCCGCGAACAGCGCCTTTTTAAGGGGCTAAGATAAGCCTTTCGGCGAAGTCCCTGAAGGATTGCGCGAAGTCCGCATTTCAAGCCAGGGCGAAGTTAACCCTTAGTGGGATCGAAGCAGCGCTTCTCGGAAAGGCGCTTCGGGTGGCGTTTCGAATTAATTCGAAACGGCGGCGTACGCCCTTTTCGAGGCCTCGTTTCAGGTGCTGATTGCCTATAAAAGCCCGATCGGGCTGAACAGGAAAAGATCTCCTTTTTCAGAGAAATTTCTTGACTTTCCCTCTCCCTCTTCCTTCTTCGTTTAGAGAACTTTGAGAACTCTTGCAGCTCTTCAATGGCGCCCAAAAGACGAGCGGGGAAAGAAGTGGCGACTTCTGCAACGGAGGGTCCTCCTCCTCTGATCATCGAGCGACCAATCGCCGGTAAGAGACTTTCTCTCCTAATTAGAGATTGTGGTCTCTTTCTTTTAAAGCCGGTATTTGGCTTATCAAGATGATCGAATATGATCTGTCCTCGTTAGGGAACTCGTTTCCCTGAATTTCCCTATCTTCTTTGTACAGGAATTAAGAACTGAACAGTTCTTCTTTAGGCTTCCGTACGAAGCTATTACTTGGGCTGTCTTCGTCTTGTTTGAGGAACAGGACTCAGGTCTGTCTCTTCAGTCATGGCCACGAAGGATGACTCTTGACCGTAATGCCCTCTTGATGACGTCAGCCCTTAGGGCTATACCACTTCTTGCTTAAGCGAAGTTGGTATTTAGACGTTTTCTGCAAATGCAGATTTGTCTGCGAGATCAAGCTTTGTCGAGGCTGTCGCCTTACTGGCCTTGCTCACGGGGCGAGGCTATACCTTAGCGAATCTTATATCTCCATGTCCGCTTGACTGTTGAACTAATCATAGTTCTCTTCCCTTTTCTTTCTTGCAGTGCCCTGTACCCCTGGTCCCTTGAATAGTCTGTTTGGGATGACCAGCTGAGCGGATGGCAGCATCAGCCTTCAATTCTATGGCCAGGCTTCTCTCTTTAGTGAGCGAAGTTCCGTCATCCGGACACGCTTATCTATGGTGGTGACCCGCTCACCATGAGGAGTATTCTAACCACCGCTCCTCTCGAAGACATCGACCGTCGGACTTATAAAAAGCCCAATTTCATGTTCGGAGATGCCGCGTCCGATCCTGATCGCCAATTGCAGGCAGGCGAGGGACAGTGGATCTTCGAGTTGGATGGCGAGAAGTTTTATCTTCCGTCTAACAAGCGGCACTTTCCTTTGTCTTCTTTTGAGTGTGTAACTCAGGCTCAGAAGATGGCATGGGGCGTGAGCCGAAGTGACGAGTCCGTCCACGTCGGGAGATTGAAATCTCAGTCTCCTGATTTTTCAAGGGCGGGCCCTCCTCACAACATAATAGGCCTATATCCTGGAAACGTGTCGCGGGAGCTTCCGGTAGGAGAGATCCGGCTGTGGCGCAGACCTTTGGCACCCAATTCTGCGCAGTTGATGGGAATTATCCTGCCACTGACTTCAGGAACTCCTGGTTGGGCTCATCCCCAAAGACATGGTGGGCGGACTTGACCAACTATATCCTCGCTCACCTCGAGGAGGACTTGGAGAGGTTAAACCTCTATGAGGCCGTAAGGGCGACCTGCTACGGCATTGATATGAAGGTGGCGTGCTTTTACGCCATCCTTGAGTTGTATTGCCCAGCTTCGGGACCTTCTTCACCCCAATTGGCGAGTTGGACATGACTTTGCACGAGATGAGGGAAATCTCTGCCCTGCCTTTCGGGTCTCTCCCGTATGAAGAGTACTTTCCATGCGAGACGGAGTTGGTTCTGCTGGAGAAGCAGGAGCCTACTTTATTTGAGACTTATCGGGAGTTAATGTGCCATTTGCACATTTGTTCTAGCATCCATGGTGGCAGCAAGGGTAGCTCGAAGAGCTTGAAGAACTGAGGGAGTTACCTATTCCCAGATATGAAAGAATGCTCCTGAGGCAGCTCATTGTGCAGTTACAGATGGCGACATTTTTGAACGGATGGAGGTATGCCTCCAAAGGGATATTGTCATGACATAAGACATGGTCCCTATACGAAGGGTGATGTCCTTCGGAGCTTTTCACCATCAGGCTCGTCAGCCGATGTCCCGAAGGCACTGTTGGCCGGTTTCTTAACCGTCTGGTTGAAGAAATGCGTAGTGCCATCCTCCTCGGGTGACATTATACCACCACCCGAATGTTTTGCTGCCTGCCGTTCGCTTGGTCCATGGCCACCGTCTGGGTCTCCTTCCGGCCATGATGTGCTGTATTCAAAGAGGCCTTCGGCATTAACGGAGGCTTCTGCAGGCCACCGGCGACGAGGCGTGGGAAGAGTGCCATCCTGCCTTGTGATGGACCCAATCCTAGGGTGGGTCTGCCATACACTTACTTAATGGCGTGGTTTGCCTTGCACTGCCCTTCTTTGATTGAAGCTGGAGAGACCCTTCGCAAGGTGTTCGAATGGCTCTTCTCCGCCGATTCGAAGGGTGTTCCTGGCTGAAGACCTACGTGGCCGAGGCCCGCAAGTAGTGCGTTGTCATGACGCTTACAACCTATTCCGCTGTTTTCCTCGCATTCGGGGCGCAGGATACGACGAGGATTCTGAGATGCGGAGTCGGGACGGTCTCTCCCATGAGCCGGGAGTTTTTGAGTGGCTGGTCAGCATCCGGCCCTCACATTTATTGTATAGAAGCGGGGATGTCTGCTATTTAGAACCTTACATCCAAAGCCGGTTTGCTCGACAGTTTGGGTACGACCAGCTGTATGTGGGCAACCCCAATCTCGATTTAGCCTTCATTGGGAGTCTCATCGATGGGGGCCCGTGCCTGGCGATTCTTTACTGCGGGCGGCACTGGGGCGTGGCTGCGTACGCC